>VXBR01000469.1:130472-163104 GCA_013400215.1 Cisticola juncidis | reverse complement strand
AAAAAAAAAAAAAGAGAGAGCGAGAGAAAAAAGAGAAAATGAGAGAATTTTAAGAATTTTTGGTTACTTGTAAGGGGAGCAGTGAGGGATCTTTTTCTGCTTATGCAATTTGTCATCCATATTTCAATCTCTCTGGTACAATCTGTTTCTAACCGATGAGCACTTCTCTCCTAACTTATCACACCAGTATTGGCCTCTCTTTCATATATAATACTTTGAACCCTTTTCTGTGGCAGTTCAAAGTCCTCAGTCCTATGCAAGTTCTTAATAGAAAGAAATGTTACACACAAATGGATTGTAGTGATATAGTACAAATGGGTTATGACTTGGTCAAAGGCAAATTATAACTTGATAATAGACTGAAATGTCTGAGAAAAGCTAAAGAAAAAAGGTCAAAAACCCCTGCAAGTAAAAAGCATATGCACCTGCTGCAAGGAAGTGCTAGCGAGGTAGGGTCAGTCTCTTCTCTCATGTAACAAGTAATGGGATGAAAGGAAATGGCCTTAAGTTGCCCCAAGGTAGGTTTAGAATAGATATTAGGGAAAATGTCTTCCCTGAAAAGGTTGTCAACACTGGAAGAATTTCCCAGGGAAGTGGTTGAGTCACAAACCCTAGAAGTATTTAAAAGACATGTTGAGAGACATGGCTTAGCTGTAGACTTTAAAGTCCTAGGGTACAGTCCTAGGGTGATTTTCTTGACCTAAATGATTATATGATTCTATAAAGGCTCCAGCACGGGGACAGCCCTGGAGACACTGCTCATTTTGAGTGGGAACATGGGTGGGGCATAGAGAAAAGTCAGAGTGGTCCCTCCCATTGTCTTAGAAAAATTATTACATCTAGATTAAACAAAAAAACAACAAACAAACAAATAAATAAATGCAATCATTATTTCAAAGTGTTTTGGTATGTTATGCTGAAACTTTTGTTCACAGGAATGGGCTGAGATAGGAAATGCAGGTTGTCGTCTTCTCCATAGGTAGACTTCTCCATAGTCCTGAAGGAGCCTAGATCTTCTAAATTGAGAGTAAACATAGCAAGCATTCTTTGGGCTGTATAACTGCAGGAAACTGCAGGTTACTTTCCACAGCATCAAAACAAGTCAGTCACACAGGTCAGTGGCAATACCTGGAAAACCTGCAAGTTTTATTTTTGTTAGCCTGTTTGTTGAAAGAAAAAAAAAAATTGAGTTTTACAACTAAAAGCAGCAAGAAGCCTGGTAGCAGCTATTAGTTTGGGAGTGTTTTTTTTGGGTTGGGTTTTTTTTTTGTTTGTTTTTTTTTCCCCTGAATTGATCCTTCTTTTTTTAGAGAGACCTTTTCAATAAATAAATTTACTACTACTACTTTCTTTCAGACACAACAGATTTCACAGATGATCATAAAATGTCCATGAGAGACTGCAGAAATGGAAAATAGAACTGTCTGTCAGAACACTATTGCTATAGTTCTTCATAAATAAGAGTACATGATTAAAATGCTGTGGGGGAAACGACTACCATTACATTCAACTAGAAGATTATTACAAGAACTCATCTGTATCTTTCATTTCTCACATGCATATTCTGTTATTATTCCTTCTAACAATCTTGGATTCTTTCACTTCAGCTTCTAGGTGTGCCCTGTTTTTACTAAATGAAAGGATTCACCCATCATATTTTTAAAAATCATATAATGATGTTTTGAAAGAAAATTAAGTAATTGGTAAAGATTTGAAAGAAGAAACTTTTCTATTATTTTATTGCAGTACATATGTACATACTGACTGCATTTATATGATTCTTTGTGCTTTACACTAATAATAGAAGATATTGGAATAAATTATTTGATGTGATGCTTGCTAAAGTATGTTCTTACAATACATATTCAGCAATAAAAATAAGAACCACAAAATGAACTATTTTAATATTTCTGAGATACACGAAAAAGGTAATTTCTTGCATTTTCATATTATTTTTTTATCTATTATAACAATTTATTTATTAAGCACACTGAAATTGTGTAGTGGAAAAGTTATTCTGAACACTCATTCAAGCAAATGCCAGATGAAACAAAATATTTACTATGCTTATGCTCCTGTCAAGATTAATTATTGCTTAATTTGAACTACTATATTCAATAGTAGTTATAAAATAAATAACTGCATTTTATATATAAGGATATACAGTATTATACTTATTAATAAGTATTCAGTAAATATAGATATATCATAGATATGCAATACCTGTGATCTCTCTTTTGCAAAATATAAATATGAAGAAAGAAAAAAAAAATCTGAAAGTTTTGTTGCAAGTGTGCCACTTCCTATTAATCCTAGGTGTATTTTCATATAATTTTTATATGACAAGATTCAAAATACTTGACTTAAAAAAAATCAAGACTCTTTTAGTAAGAAAAATTATCACTTAATCTCTGTATTAATCAGCAGAAACTAAGGAAATGGGAAAAGCTGTATTGGAGTAAGACAGGACAAAAAATTATCATAGTGGGTGATTTCATTTTGGGTTTTTTGGGATTTTCTGGGGGTTTGGAATTTTTTTGTTTGGTTGGTTTTTGTTTGGTTGGTTTTGATAGATAGGCGTCCAGTTTACTTTTTGGATGATACTTATGACTAGATTTTTTTTTCTGATTGAAATATCTTTTTTCAGTTCACATTTTCAATATGTATGACAACCCGGACTAAAGACACCTGCTTTTATTTTCATTGAAAACAGCTGCAGCTTCATCTTTAACTTCAGTGGGAAATGGATCCTCCTTAAGAGCAAGTGAAGGAACAAATTATTATTGATGACTCAGTGCCACTGTAGATTGGTTTTTAAATGACAATAATTCATTTAACAAAAAGGAAATTGTAATGGGTTTGTGTTTTATCTTTTATGTTTCCATTTTGTCTAACATTGAACCTCTGGAAACAAAGACACCATAAAATAAAAAAATGGGTCAGGAGGAGAAAAAGTACTGAAAGAAAAGAAATAAAACAATTCAAACTCAAAAATGTCCTGAAACAAGTATCCAAATGCTTTTTCTTTTTCTGAAGGTTATATCCATATTGTTGCTAAACTGCACTGCCAGCTTGTGGGAAGCTTTGTCTGTTTGTCTTGAAAACAGACAGCTGGTAGCTCTCCAAGTTTGAAGGCAATAGATCTATTATAGAATGGAATTGTAGAAATCCAAGATCGATACATCTTGATGTGACATTCCCTGTACTTATTATTGATTCCTGTCCACTCAACATGAATTTTCAAATGCATAGAGTTCAAGCTAATTTTGATGAAATTCTTGATAGTTTTTCACCAAGACATACTCAGACATTCTTTATTCTGCTTATTCATTGGCTCCATGTGCTTCCAGAGAGTGGTAGAGGGAATTCTTTCATTTTCTCCAGTTATTAGCTACCTTCAGATACCAAAAGTGTCTTAGGCCCCTTATTTTGAGAGACTTTCATTTCAATGTTATGTCCTTATGATTCATACATTGTCCTTACATCCTTCTAATAGATACCTAAAAAGAAAAAGATACACCTTAACAATTTTTAACCATTGTAATGTCTTGTAATCATATACATAAATATAGCACGCAAGTATAGTAGTACATAGTGTATAGTACGTAAGTATAGTAGTAAAACCAAAACATAAAGTATCTTGCTTCCAAAGGAGTCCAGGTAATTTTACTTAATGTATTTTGTTTTGTTTAATTGGATTATCTCAGTGTACATATTTTAAGGTACCACAAAAATGTATCAGAAAGTAACTTTTCCATATGTATTTCTGCAGATCAATTAGAAACACTGCTGCATTTCATTTTTGCAGCTTTAGAATACTGTTTAGTCATAACATGGGGTCTCTTATACAAAAATGCAGATAAAAAAGTCAGGGGAGGGGGAAAGAAAAAGAGAAAATATATTCTATAAATATTTAAAATAATTATAAAGTAATTGGAAAACAATGCATTTTCTAAAGTGAAGATATGGTATGTGTCCTGTACTAATTACTACTGATAATCATGGAATTGAATCTTTTCCTAAGAATTAGGCGGTCTTTTATTTCCTTACTCAACTGTTTTCATCATATAAATCAAATATGGAATTATATTTTTAGCTAATATATAAATATACCTGTATAAATTACAGCAAAAATTCATTTCAAGTCAACAGATTAGATATATAAGCTGTATTTTAAGAACCCTTTTATTCAACTTTAACAAGGTATGGCCTTATTAAATCTATTAAAAGAAGGAAAAGGCCTTCTGGAAAATGCATAAAAGCTAAATAGCCAAATAACTTATAATATACAGAGGGGAAAAATGTCTTTCCCGTGTGATAAATTGGTACACAAACTTTTAAAGGAATCTTTGATCTGATCAAAAGAGGTGGGTGTTTCTTATATTTCTGTTGAAATTCTCTAATGACAGGAAGGGCAATTAGGGAAGCTGGATGATTTATTGCTTCAGGGATATAATAGACAAAATTGTTTTAACAAAATTAAAAGCATGAAACTGAACTAAAATGCCTAGTTACTTGATGCAGCTAGAACCAATATTCGCCCATTTTGAACTGCATTAAAAGGCTGATGAGAAATTAATAACAATACATACCACAACTTTCTGTCTTCTTTATTTCACAAAATCATTGTGACTTTCTAACTAAATATATGCCTTTTGCAGAAAGAATATTAAGACAAGTTCATGTATATGAACATTTATTAGTAGAATGTGTAGCTGATTGCATACCTGAACTATAATTATTAAGATTACCTTGGAGTAACTACAGGAGAGAGAACGAGAGAGAGGGAGACAGAAAGGAGTTAAGGGAGAAAATGCCCACAGGAAATGGTGAAAACAGTTATAAGAAAGAGGGAACACAGATACACATCCTCCCCTGTGGGGTTTCCCCAAATTCTGGATGTGTCAATGATGATGATTATTTCCAGCATGCATTTTTTCTTAGCATTACCCTTTCAGTGAGATCTGCTCATTGATTCCATTTTCTGATGACATAACTTCTTGGAAAACAAATGTCTTATATTTATTGGTCATTGATTCCCCATTGACACATATTATCAGGTATTTTGAATGAACTTCAGTGACTACTGTTCACTTTCTTTGTGCACTATGCTTGGCTTTCTGGAGTAAAAAGTAAAATCTGCAAAACAAAAATGAGAGTTAGCGACAGCATATAGAATCATAAAATATTTTGAGTTGAAAGGGACTATTCTGAGCACTGAGTTCCAAGCCCCCTGCAATGGGCAGGGACACCTCACACTAGACTAGGTTGCTCTATATGGAGCAGACACAGTGATTGGTTTGTCTCTGTGACAGCTAAGAAATGTTCAGTAAGTAGAAGGTGAACTTTTAGTAGCTTGAATTTATGTTCCTCTGAAGACAACAGTCAAAAAGATGACATTATCTCCTAATAGGATCATCTTTTCTAATACACACATGTGGATAACCAAAAGAGATCTTAGGAATCATATATTAAGCATATTCTCATTACCAAATAAAAAATATTGTGCTACTTAGAAATGTTAAAGTTGTTTTCTTTCCCTTGAATTTTTTTAAATAATCTGTAAGACTTGAAAAAAAAAGTTTAAGAGGACACGATACAGTAGTTTTTCAGATAATAAAAGTTTCCTCCCTTTCAGTCAATACTTTGATTTTAAATATAAAAAAAATTAATGTCAAAGTAATAAACAAGAAGAATGGTAGAAAGAAAAGACAGATAAATAAGAAAACTTTGAAGACAAAGGTAAAATTTAAAAAAGGAAATAATTAATAGAAAAAGAAAAGAAAACAAGTTTTCAGTAAAAAGAACTAAACTCCCATAAGGACCACCTTTTTTCTTCTTTCATGATGCCTAAATGAGAGGAGAACCTTTTAAACAGAAAAATCCCTAGTTAATGTCATATTGGCAACCAGAGCCTAGAACAAGATGTTCAAAAAAGTGGGTAAATGATTAGCATTCTGCCAGGGTGAAGCCTATCAGTAACCACAGAAAACACATTTAGTCTTCAGGAATCCATGTCAAAATAGCATTGAGCATTTGAGTCAGCATTATCTCAAAAGTGAAAAATTAGGTGTTAAGACAAACAATATACACAGCTAAGTACAGCTGTAGGGAAGTAGCCTGGGTAACCCAGCCATCATTCAAGTTCTCTGCTTGAAAAGCACTTTGAACAAAACAGACCAGTTGCACATGCAAGTGTTCTGTAGACATTTGCCTCTATAAAACAGTCCTAGAAGTTTATTAGGATCTGGCCAATGATAGGATTTCCTCAGTATTTTTGAATAACTGGGGTAGAAATAACAGGGAAGGTAAGTTTTGTAGGCTTTTTAAAAAAAAACATGGCACAACACTTGAAGAAGACAATTTTTTAATTCACCTATGACAATTGCTGTATTGATTTTGCATAAAAAATCAGGAAAACCAAAGCTTATTTGTGGAAAAGATATATATAGCCAAAATAGGAAGAATTATAGCATACTTTCTTAATTTTGTTCACATACTGAGTATGCAAGCAAATCACCAATGGCCTTGAAAATTATGTTGTTCCTTGACATATACCAATCATACATGTTGCAATTATGGAGGAGATGACAGATGACAAATAGACTTTCGTGGTGAATCTTGAGTTCTGTATTATTTTATTCAGATTGCTCCTGTTTTTGACATAAAAATGTAAAAAAACATTAGTATTCTTTCAGTAGCTGACATATAATGACTGAGAAATTTGATTGTCCTGCACTATTAAGCAAAAAGACAAGATCTCACAACAGTTTTAAAAAACCTTTCTTACCTGTGAACATAGGAGTTCAAGTTAGTATGAATTATGTTCTTTGAAATACCAGAGCTGAAATCTGTGTTATTGCTCCTGAGCCTTTGAATTCAAAGGCCTCATTTCACTGTCTTTAATCTTCTATTTGAAAATACTAATTCTAGGTCCCTAATGGGATGTTTGCATTTTATTTTATGCTATATGCATTTCAAATTATTGAATAGTAGTTTTGATCTGACTTTATGATAAGGTTAAAACTCAGCTGATAGAAAAGAACAAAGTATTTTGTATCTTGTTACATTCTATTAAGTCTGATTGTCTCATAATGCTGAAATTTTCATTACATCTAATGCTCCCTGGTATGCAGATCAGTTTAAATACAGTGTAATGGTAACAAAGAAGTGAGGAGGTTTTACATGTAATGTTCATTCATTCACTTTTTTGGCACTTGATAGACACAGCTTCTCCAAATTTTTAAACTTTCTGTATTCATATGATCTGAAATAATTTAAAACTACTTATATTGAGTTCACAGATAATTTTTAAAAATTGTAGAAAAACTTTATTTGTTTTAAATTGTGTATATTAACAAAACACAAATTAAACCAACGACATTGGTCTTTGGCACCTGAAATAACTTACAAATAATTAAACATTTGTTTAATCAGTAACAATGAAACTCTATATCCTTTTTTTTCCCATGAAAATTCTTAAAAATATCTCAGGGAAAGCAGCAATGGGATTACCAACTCAGATATTTTTCTTTTATTAATTTATTTAGGATGCTAAACCATTCCACTATAACAGAGTTTGGTCTAAGTTACAAGTCCTAGATATCAGATGTCAGCTGTACTAAAACTTCCTGAATATGCCCAATCAGACTGAAATGACATTGCTAGCATTTTTCTTTCCTCACATCATTACTCATCTGTAAACAAGTTCAAATTAAAGATATACGTGGCAAATATTACAAATCAGTTTTTCAGAGAAGATAAGATCAAAAGTTTATTTGAGATATCTAAATACAAGAAGAATGCCTTTTAAAACATGTATAATTTCAGTTTAACAGTGAAGTTAGACTCTTAGTTTGTAATTATTCAACCATTACCATAGTAACAAAATCATCTCTTTAACACAGGGTCTCTGTTTCATTGCAATTTTATCTGAAGTTGGACATGAAGAGAGCGAAAGCTCATATCTATCAACAAAGCAACACATTTGAGCAATAATAGGAAAACAGAAAATAAAGAGGTATTCTAACTTAAAAGTTTCTATTAATTGTTGTAAGTTAACCCTAGCAGGCAGCTAAGGACCACAGAGCTGCTTGAACTCCCTGACTGTTTAAGCTTATTAAAGCCAAATTACATGCACAAGCAAAGCAACTAAGGGATTCATTCACTACTTCCTATTGCAGGCTGATTTTTTTTACTGAAAAGCAGGGTTTCTTCATGCCTAGCAGCTACTTGGGAAGACAAACATTATAACTCTGGACATTGGAATGCTCTGAAGTGGCCTTTTCAATGGACACAAATGCCTATGAATTATCCCTGTTCTCAAACAGACTTATCACAGGTCACAGTCCCTTTAACTGGAGTTCTCATTCAGGGTCCAGCCTGTCCAGTACAGCAGCATAGGAAGAGCAAATATGCCTTGTCCATGTGCTAGCCAAGGCAGATTTCTGTTGCAGTTTTCAAGCTGTTCCCAGGCACAGCACAGTAAGATGATGAGCAATGCAGGAAACAGTGGAAGCAGCCACTAACAAGCACTAGACTTTTATATACAATAAGGCTAGCAAGCCCCATGACAAGCACAGGAGACTGGCAGTGGATATCTGAACAGTTACAGCAGCCATAAATTCAGTCTATCACACTGAAATCTGTCCTTATCACAAACCCTTCAAGACTCACATCAGATTCCATAAAGGACTGTTGTAGCTTATCCCAGTAGGCAGCTCAGCACCACACAGCCACTTACTCACTCCCCTCACAATGCAATGGGGGAAAGAATCAGAATGGTGAAGGCTGAGATAAGGACAGTTTAAAGGATTAAGCAAACACTGTGCATGAAAGTGAATCAAAATAAGGAATTCATTCATGGCTTGCCATAGCCAGGCAGATGAGCAGCCATTTCAAGGAAAGCAGAGCTCACCACATATAGCAGGGACAAACAGATTTGGGCAATTAGATGTTGTAACTCAGAACATCACCTCCTTCCTCCTTTTCTCCCCCATCTTTTATTGCTGAGAATGACATAATGGTATGGGGTATCCCTTAGGTCAATTTAGGTCAGCTGTTCCAGCTTTGTCTCCTCTCAGCTCCTCATGCATCCCCAGCCAACTCACTGGCTGTGCAGAATGACTGGATGAAAAGTCCCTGACTTAAAGTAAGCACTTTAACAACAACTAAAACACCTGTGTATTATCAACACTGTCTTGGTCACAAATCAAAAACACAGCACCATACAATCTGCAATGAATAAAATTCCCTGTATTCTAGCCCAAGCTCATAAAATAATTTATTAACCTTTTGTACATGCTAATTTTTGATACCACAACATATGAAATAAATCATTAGCATAGATTATAAAATAATACTAGATTTGTATTTGAAATATCATGTAAAATTGATTGCATAACATTGTTGAAATTCCTTGTAAGGACTTGGTGTCTTCAAGAATAAAGGATATTTGTATGATCTTCATGGCAGACTGGGAAGCTGAATTGTATTTCTGCAGTAAACATGGTTCTGAAAAGCTAAACTATGTATTAAACTTGAATTATTTTGAACATTTCTGTATGCATATCTTTGTAGTAATTTTTTAACTGTAAATGAATTATAATGGATTTTTCAACTAATGCAAGTCAGGTTTAGAAATTTAATGTAGTATACACTAGAGTTAAATAAGAGCGTCTACATATTATCTTGGGTTGTTTTTTCTATTTTTTCCCTCTCAGGGTTTGATTGATACAGTTGCTTTCAGCTAGCACCTTGCACTGAGATTTTTTCTTCAAAGCAAAGTTTTGTTATACATTCTTACAACACATTACTAGAGGAATGGGTATTTCAAGTATCAACACACCAATGTAAATAATAGTATTTGTGAAAACAGCAGTACAGTAATGCTCCAAGTACAAGTCAAAGTGGCAGTTCTGGAGTATTCTATGTAATCTTTTCAACTATGCTTGAAACATTACATGAAGTGATGTACACTATGAAGTGAAATACACTACATATAGTAAAACTGCTAACACAAAACACTGACACCAAAATTAAATTCACAGAAGATAGTATTAGAATGTTTGCCCAATGAAATCTGTACCTCTACCTTGTATTTTATACTGTGCTTTACAACACAGAGAAAGACAATGGAAGTTGAATCTATTACAGTGTGGAAAGGGTAAAAAGAATGAACTTCTCATAGTTAGGTCTTAGAATTGAAGAATCATAGAATAATTTGGGTTGAAAAGGACCTTTAAAAACCATAAAGTTCCAAACTCCTTCCATAGGCAGGGAAACCTTCTACTAGATCAAATTTCTCAAAGCCCATCTCACTTGGCCTAGAACATTTCTAATGATGGGGAATTCACAGCTTCTCTGGGCAGCCACTCCCAGTGTCCTACAACCCTTTTAGTTTTAATCTATTAGCTTTTGTCCTATAACAGGCCATTAAAATAAAAAATAAAATCACCTTTCTAGTATTCACCTTTAAATATTGAAAGGCCAAAGTAAGTTCTCCATCCTTATTATTTTCAAAACCTTATTATGAGTCCATTTTAACAGATCCATATGTTTATGTCCTGGGTGTCCCAAAGTTGGATGCAGCACTTGAGGTGGCATCTCACCAGAGCAGAGTATAGGGAAAGAATTTCCTCCCTTAACTGGCTGCCACAATTCCTTTCATGGGATAAGGATAGGATTAGCTTTCTTTCCTGCAAGTGTACCTTGTCAGCTGACATACAACTTTTCATCTACCAGTATCCCCACCTCCTTCTCATCGTGGCTGCTCCTAATCCATCCATCTCCCAGTCTGTTGTGATACTGGGGATTTGCCCAATCCAGAGAAAGGGTCTTGAACTTTGCCTTGTTGAACTTCAAGAGGTTCACATTATACCACTCCTCAAGTCTGTCAAGGTTCCCTCTAGATTCCATCCTTTCCTTCTAGTGTATCAACTGCATCACTCATTTTAGAGTCATCCAAAAACTTGCAGAGGCTGTATTTAATCCCTTTATATCATTGATGAATATATTCAAAAGTATCAGTCCTGACACAAAACCCTGAGGGACAGCACTTGTATTGATCTTCTTTTGGACACAGAGCCAGGAACTGCAGCACTGGATGCAGCCATTTAGCCAGTTCCACCCATCCATCAAACCAATAGCAACAATGATTTTGTGTGAGACTGTGTCAAAACCTTACCAAAGCCAAGATCAAGAAATACTGTTGTGATTTTTTTCTCTTCTATTCCATTCTAACTCTTTTCTACTTCCTTGTTCCTCTCTTGTAAACTGGAACAACACTGGCTAGTTTTCAAGCAGTGGGGATGTTCCCAGAGTCCTTAGACCATTGGTAAAAGATCATAATGGGGTACAACAAGATAACAGACAGGATCTCACTTCAATGATGAAGTGTCTGAGTCTGAAGTCAGACAAGACTTCCCACTGGAAGTCCAAGATTTCATAAAAAGTTAATGTGGAGAATTCAATCTGTTTAAGAAAGGAAAAGCAGCAGTAGTCTGGGGAGTTCTCAGAGAGAGAGGCTCAATTTTAGATGAAAATAAATGGCCTGTTATAGAGATATAAAAGGGCATAGAACATATTACTTAGAGCAGACAGTAGATGCACTTGATTTTTGTTTTTTTAACCTTAACATCCAGTAGATTATAGTATTTTCTGTTCCTTCAGAGTAATTTTATCTTTCCAGACAGTTTTCCACCTTTTCAGACAGTAAGTTTCTGTTACAGTGCCTTGTTTTTGTGCCTGTCAGTGGTATTTCAGGATGGGTCAAGTCTCAGTGTATCAAGCTGTACTTCAAGGAATTTATCAGTCCTAGGCCTAGTTCCCAGCCCAGCAGTTTCAGCCTGGGAGTACTTTCTCTGTCAGTTCTTTTCATCAGTACTTTTCAACAGTCATATTCTTTTGCTCAGTAAGTTTCACCTTCTAACCAACCACCTCTACAGCTGCTCTCATCAATAGTGAGCCAAACCCACTAAAACAATAACTGAAAAAATAGCTTTCCTATAATTCAGGATATGTAGACTTGGGGTTTCTCTTTGTCTATTGTGAGAACAGAAATGCAAGTGTTATAAATGCCAATAAAATATTCCAATTAAAATAATAATTTGGTTTATTTAACCAATGATCGAATCACAGAATTTTGGTAAACCCACCAACAGCAGAGATACTTGACAATTTTTACCCGGGAAAATGCCAAGGGTGAACCGCGACACAGAGCCTGGCCATTTGCTGTCCCCCCTCTAGGTTAACGAATTTGCCCATTTCAGAGCTTGGTTTAAATACATTTTATTCACCCCCCCCCCCCCCGCAAATTTTCTCCCATCTTCCCCTTGTGTNTATTTCCCTTTGTGTCCATGCTAGCTATTCAAGTCCATGGGTGTCTCCAGCTACGCTCAAAAGAGTTCTCTCTCTCAGTTCAGATGTTAATGTGCAGTTTCTATAGATCTTCACGGCTGATGAACGGTCGAGATATTGTTGTTAGCTCTTGCAACACGAAGCTGGGACTCGATGGGGTGTTGGCCAGCTGCCTTGATGGATGGCCCCGCTGATTGCTTATCTCAACAGAGCTTTCTCCCAGCACTTTCCATTCATCCTTTTTCTATTTCTGAACAAGAGGACCTAGGGTGGTACCTGCCTTCTGTTTCAACATGAAGTTAGAGACATGCTGAAGCTTACGTCCTCATCTATCACACACACATATACAGTAATTTACAGTTTTCAATTTATCATTAACCATAAGAACATGAATTAACATTTCACATCTTTCACACAAGTATGTACATATCATTATATGAAGGATGGCCTCAGATAATTTTTAATTTTGACAATTTCTTTTGAGAACATATTATGATACCCACTACAAGAGGAGCATGTGGAAAATGACTGGTAACATGCTGGCAACTCGTGAAATTTGGATTTCATCTACTGTGCTTTTGTAGATTTTTAATTTTAAGGGGAACTCTTTGTTCACGTTTTATTTGCAAGATTTACATTTTAGAAACCTGACCACCAGTATCCTGGTGACTGTGCATAACACAAATTTATTGAGCATGGTAGAAAGACATCTGTTTTCTTTCCTCTTGCTTGTTTTCTCTGTTAGCTTTCAGAAAAAGTGGTTATGGAGACTTGCATCTTCTTCTGCCCCATGTGAAAAGGAATTAAACACTCCTGTTGGCTGAGTGCTGCCGCTAAGCCACAAGTACACAATTTGTCCCTTAGTGTCTTTTCAGATTCCTTTCTTTGTGATACATTGTTGTCCCCAGGTGCCATTGCTGCAGTGACTTGCCTGTGGCTATGCATTCCTCATACCTAGGGTTTGACACACAAACTATTGTCTGTTGCAGGTTTGTTCTTCACAAACATTAACTGCAGCTTGTCTTGTTGGAAAGGTACAATGTACCTTCAGGTTCCTCTAACAATTCTGTGCAGTAATCAGCACCGCTTTTGTATTTTATTTTGTTTAGAAAGAAATAAATTTATAAACCCCAAAACATTTCTAAGATTTACATGGAGATAAAATATGTACCAACCCAAATGTTAAAATACAAATATTTTTTCTATACTTTAGAGTTTATGGACAGTAGAATTTCAGTTTGTTCAGAAAATTATTAAAAAGCAGAACCCAGTTGTATCACTTGTATCAGTCTATTAATGCAACTTGACTAGATATGATATTGCAAATGTACAGACAGCTGAGATAGTGAGATAATATTTTCAAATGGAATCTGTTTTATGAAAAGTAAAAGCTAAGACTACTGACTTGAGAACTTGGTTCTTGCTAACATATAATTGCTATAGGAGAAAAGAAATAAAAGGAGGACTTTCAAGTAGAGACATTCATGCAAGAGCTTTTAAGAAATTTTAGAGTTAGATTTGTCAGAGAATTGGTATTGTGTGGGAAATTAGATAAAAATAACATACTACCAAAAAATCAAATTTTATAAAAATAAATTACAACTCAACCTTCATTTCATATTATATACAAGGCTTTGTATTAGTATGGAAGAGAAGAATAAAATAAGTTCATATCTTTCTTTTAAAAATAAAGTAAAATTTTGCTAAACATAACATTGTTTACATATTTCACCTGCCCTAGTTATCGTATTACTTCAGTAGGATTCTCATGTTTTCTTTCTTTTCTTTCCTTTTTTTTTTTTTTTTTTTTTTTTTTTTTTTTTTTTTTTTTTTTTTTTTTTTTTTTTTTTTTTTTTTTTTTGGGGGGTTGGAAAAATTCAGTTTATAACTGTTGCAANTTGTGTTGTTTTGTTTTGTTTTGTTTTGTTTTGTTTTGTTTTGTTTTGTTTGTTTTGTTTGTTTGTTCAGTGGTTTTTGTGGGTTTTAGTGGGGGGGGGTTATTTTGTTTTGTTTTGTTTTAGTTTTTTATTTATTTATTTTTTCTTTTATTTTCAATCTGGAAAAATCTCTAAAATTCAGAAGCAATGCATATTTATTGCATTAAGAAATTTGGCAAATCTAGCAAGGGGTTTGTTGTAAACTGCCTTCTTAACTGTTTTCAATTACATTATTGTACCTTCTTGTAGACAAACTGATATTATAATAGAGTAAGTGTCTTTCCACTCACCAACAAATGAGCTTGTGTACAAAAGAGTCCTTGACAATGTTTTCTTTTCATTGCCAATCGCTAATTAGTCCACTGAATTTGTCTATGTGTGTTGCTGTTGTCATGCTTGAGTGCCCTTGAAAAAATCACGCAGCAAGCATATATGTTTGATGTCTGATAATTAGGTAATGTTGTACTCACTTGGAATAATTGGACTGGAAACATAAAATTATTTATTATTCTGAAAGTATTAGAGGTACTGAGTCTAAGTGCACCTGATTTTTGGTAAGTTGATTCCAATTATGCTTTAATAAAAGAATGTCTTGCAGAAGCTGCATGGGACAAAGGTGAGGGAAATATTGTCCCTAAATCAGAAGCAGAAGAGTTGATGTAAAGCTTCCTAACTTCGACTTCACTAAGACCAAGTTAAAAAATGCCTGTCTGTCATGAAAACATCTCTTTCTCTTGCTTTCACTTCTATAGCTTCCTTTGTTAAAAGGGAAAAAAATAAAAGTTACTATGCATCAAATAAGGAGACATTCTTTCTTGCAATGGTCACTTCCAGACTTTTCTCTCCTCTTTTCAAGTTTGCATCATCTCTTTTCTCCCATGTTATTTGTCTGTTATTTCTCCTACTGTTTTTACTTTCCACTTTTATTTTCATTGTTCCTATTCTTTTTCCTCATTCTCTCTGTTCATACCATGCTGGTGCATTTATGATCAGCTTTATTTCTACTAGCAGCAAATCACTTTAGTCATACCTCAGAAGAGGAGAGATTGAGGTGAGCTATAAGGAAGAACTCATTTCAGTTTTTACACTGGAACAGGCTGCCCAGAGAGATGCTCCGTGCCCCATCTCTGAAAGTGTCCAAGGTCATATGGACAGGGCTGTGAGCAATCTGATCTAGTTGATGACCCTGTTATTTGCAGGGGGATTGAACTTCAAATCTTCTTTTCAACTTAAACCATTCAATGATTCCAAGTAAGGTTTGTGGAAAAATCAGAAATCACAAACTAACTAGCAACTGGTTTACTGAGGTTAATATATCATATATTATACACTATGTATGTGATACATATATATTACATTATAAGTATATGACAGATTACACATTGTGTATTATTTAATATTTGCTTATGTTAGCTTCCAATAATCCATTTCAATTCATGTATGTGGAAAGGTAAAAAGTATTTTTGTGTTGTGCATAACTATGAACTAAGAAGAACTGATGCTTATGACACACAGAGATGTACTGAAAAGACTGAAATGAGGTTAGTATGAACTTCGCTTTTGTAAAATATTTGTAGTCTTTTTTTCTTTTTTTCATTTTCATAGAGTGTTTCAAGGGTATAGATAACCTGTGCATCTTCTGTACTGATATTTTATTTAGACAATCAATATATTAACCATTAGTTTTGTGTTATGTTTGTGGAGGTAGTTGGTTATTCATAGTTAAGCATTTAAGAGAAGCAAAAAAAAATGCACAAATGTACAGGTTGTAAACATACTTTTCCAACAGAAGAGGTAACTAATAGTCAACAATATGTGCATGTATTTGTGGAAGATATGCATGTTGTAGATCCCTGCGAAGCAGTAGCAGCTAGGGGCTTGATCAAATCTATGTGGAAATCCATGGTATTTTACCTTTACTAGAATGACTTTATCACTCTTCCCTAACTGAATTGATTTTAAGTCTTAGAGCTGAATTGAGGACACAAACTCCATCAGCTTTATCTTCCAGCAGGTAGACTACCTTTGCCAATGGAAAAAGAACTGTTTGCAGATCAGATAAGTACTAAAACCTCTCCTTATCTTAGGGTACCAGCAAGTCATAAAACTAGAATGATTTGTTTTATTTCTTGTACCAAATAAATACAACGATACGTATGAATCACTGAAAAAAATTCAAGGCATATTAAAATTCTCTGATAAATAAACCACAGACCATATATAATGTTTGTAAATATGTAAATGTTTGTAAAGATGATGTTAGATGAAAAGGGTTTATGTAAATAAAAGGGTCACAGCAAAGTTATTAAAGAATGATACAATCAGGAACACAAATTTCACACCTAGAGGATGCATCCTGCAGCCTTAATTCTATGCATCAGAAAAATATTAGAAATTCATACGTAGGTACTGAGCACTAAGAAAAACCTTTCATAATAGCTTTAAGGCTGAATATTTTATTTTTCTGTATTGATAGAGGGATAACTTAAACTAATGTGGAATTAATGGGATAACACTGGAATACAGGATCCAGTTCTAATGTCCACACTTTATAAAAGATATTGAAAATCTGAGTTTAGAAGACACCTACAAAAATATTCTGAGAAATCAGGGCCCTGAGTGCACAGATGGGCTTTAATATTCAGGGAAGGGTATCAGCCCTGCTTAGCTCCTCTAAACACTGCCCTAAACACACACATACACATCCACACACATCCCCCTGTCCCTGTGCTCAGAGGTTCCAGTTATGCTCAGATCTGAATGTCACCTCCCTGCCATGGGTGTCCCCCAGCTCAGCCCTGCTCCTGCCCATCCTGAGGTGCTGATCTGCTCCCCAGGCTGATCCTCAGCCTCGCTCCTCAGCTCCCCTCTGCCTGGTGCTGCTGGTGCTGGGCAGGCTGCACTGCTGGGGCCGTGCTGCTCTGCTCTGTTCTCTCTTGGGTGGCACAGCCCTGCCTGCCCTGGTCACCCTCCCAGCCCTCCAGACCAGCCCCACCACTGCTGCTCCCTGACAGCCTTTGCTTTATTATTTTAGACAAAGAAAGATAGTATTTGTTGGTAAAACTAGAAGGAGCTTGACCATTATCTAAATGGAGAGACATTTCTCATTTTATTACATATGTTGACTAACACATACAATTCTACAGAAGTTCAGATTATATGCTGTATATTTTTTAAATTACATTTTTTCTGTGTTTTTAAATTATTGAAATAGTCATAGGAACCACATACAACATTATTGTACTTTATCAGTTAAATTTCTGAAAGCCCTGTGAAAAAATGTGCTAGCACAAGATTATTTATTTACTCAGTAAATCCAGTCGTCTTTCTTATTCAGGATCAAACTAAATGGCTGTCATACTGTTCTCTGTCCTCATAAAAATCTATTAAATAGCTTTTATCATGTAAGTAATGTGGAAAATAAAATGAAAAAATTGATTTAATCTGGCTATTCAACGATAAGTGTGAAAGTTAGTAATAAAATACAGAAATGTCATTCTCCTAGATTATACATTTTTACAGGAAATAGATAAAGTTTTGATGACTGCAGAAATTGTGGAACATGTTACAATGTAAATATGACAAAATCAACAGCCATTCTAAAAAGAACTGCATGAAATCCAGATCAACACTGACAGGCAAGAACTCCTGCTCTTTTTTCACTTGAATGAGATAAGAACTTAAACTTATATTTAATTTCATACAAAATGCTAAATTTTACATAACTTAGCATGTCTCACACTAATTACACAAGCATTAGAAGTGTTCTTTTTTGAGTCAAGAGTTTGCCCGGGGCAGTTTAGAAGTTATTCCACATGTCTTTGTGAATAAGAGTTTGTGCTGAATTATCTACATTTACTACTTTTTAGTGTTTTTCTGGTCTTAATAATTTCAAGACTTCCAAATATAGACATAGACAACATTTAAAAATGCTATTCTAAAAGATGACATTAAAGCAAGAATTTTGATTTTCCTGAAGTGTCTGTATACACTAGAATGATACCCATGTCTCACTTCTCAGTATCAGGTCCTTCTGCTGGAAAAAAAAATCATATCGAATATGCAATGTACCAGGCAGTGTTAATTCAAACTCTTTGGTTTAAAAATATACCTGTTTACATGAGTGTCTGTTTTTTCTCCTTCATTGCCCAAAATTACATGTTGCTGTGGCTGACACCACAAGATACAGCAATTGTACCAGAAATCCTCATGTATATTTTTTAAGCAGAGTTTTACTTTCAGTTCAATGAATAAAAAAAAGCTTAACCATTGCATTTAATGGCAAAAAAAAAAAAAAAAAAAAAAAAAAAAAAAAAAAAAAAAAAAAAAAAAAAAAAAAAAAAATTCAGAGAGAAACCTCCTATGTTCTTAAGTCCTTTTTAGGGAAAAAGACAGTCTGTCTTTTGAAACATTGCCCTCAAAACATTTATCCATTTTTCTTCTTTCATGTCGTGAAGATTTGTTGGTTATGCCAGCTACAAATCAGATCCCTGAACTGACTGACAGCCTCTGTTTTAGGGTTCCTAAAAGACAAGAGCCATCAGGTATTCTACATTCTTCTTGCATCCTAATATGCCAAAATATTATCTTACCAAAATCTCTATTCTTCAACATGTTTGCTTTTGCCTTTGTCTGGGATGAAATAAGCTGTTTACTGTTGTAGTGGGTTGGCCCTGACTGGATTCCAGGCACCCACCAAAGCCTCTCTCTTACTGGAGAGGGAAGAGAAAATAAAGGGTTCATGAGTAGAGATGACACAAAGAGATCACTCACTGAATACCATGATGGGCATAACAAGCTAGAATGTGAGTTATTAAATTTATTTTATTACAAAAAAATCAGGTCATGATAATGGGGAAAAAAACAACAAATCCAAAACTCAAAAAACCTTCCACCCACCCCTCTCTCCTTACCACCTCTACTTCTTCTCCCAGCAGTGCAGGAGACAGGGAATGGGGCCATCAATTCATCACACGTTTTTTCTGCTACTGCTGCTCAGGGACAGGAATCCTTCCCCTGCTCCAGCATGGGGGCCCTCTCACTGTCTCATTGGAGACAGTTCTCCATCAGCTTCTCCAGTGGGAGTCCATCCCACAGGCAACAAACTGCTGCAGTGTGGGTCATTCTTCCAAAGGGTGCAGTCCTTCAAGGACAGACTGTCCAGTCTGGGTCTCTCACAGGGTCACAAGTCCTGCCAGCAAACTTGTTCCAGCGTGGGCTCTTGTCTCCATGGGTGTGTAGGTCCCTGACAGGACCCTGCTCCAGCACAGGCTCCCCAGGAGTTCACAGCTTTGTCTCAGGCATCCACCTGCTCTGGTGTGGGATCCTCCATGGGCTGCAGATGGATCTCTGCATCCCCGTGTTCCTCCATGAGCTCCAGGGCGCGAGCTGCCTCACCATGGTCTGCACCACGGGCTGCAGGGGAATCTCAACTCCAGTGCCTGGAGCACCTCCTGCCCCTCCTTCTCCACTGACCTGGGTGTTTGCAGAGCTGTTCCTTTCACATATTCTTACCCCTCATTTTCTCTAGCCACAATTATATCTACACAGTAATATTTTTTTTGGACTTAGCAGTGATTGGCTCTGCTGGGCATGGGGGAAATTTTCTCCTTATCAAAGCTTGGCCGTGCAAAGACTGTCTATCAAATTTGTTCAAACGAAGGTGGGGAAGGTAATCTGGGCAATGAAATTCCACATTTTAGTAATGACAACAACGACAATAACAACATAAAATATCAGTTGTTATTGTTATAGTTTTTAATATTACATCTTGATTATTTATTTAGCATTATTAAAAAAACAAACTAACTAACTAAAAGAAACCACAAAAAACCACAGGTTTCCATTAACCAGATTTTTGCTGACCCCCATCAAATAAACTCAAAAATTATGGTGTCTTCCAAAATACAAAGTCACGTATAACTTCTCTGGGAAAAAAATTAAAATGATAGTGTAATGGTATAAACTTTCAATTAGGCAAACAAAATCCATTAATTTCATGTTAGGAATATAACTAACTGAGCAGTGAGTTACTAATCACCTGTCTTGTGGAGCTGAGAATGCATTGTTACATGGAAACACCCACTTAGGTAAAATTTTCCTCACCTGTGACAGAGACTATAAAGATTTTTCTGTGTGCTGCTCTGATGAAGAAGTTTTCTGTCCCATTCTATACTGTGTTGTTGGAATCTACACCAGATATTGGGCAGAGCTAGTCTGTATTTTATGAGTGACAGGATTCTAATGACCTTCTCAGCTAGGCGAAGAGCGTGAGTTCAGGCAGAATTTCTATCCCATATATCCTTGACCAGTAGCAAATATAGTAAGGGCATAAGCAATCCACTAAAACCAGCTGAAGCAATTAAAAACAGTAATTGAAACTATGGTGGAACAACATAATAATTAATGTAAAAGAGACTACCCAGACCTGGCTTTTTGTTTGTATTGATGACAAAGAGTTCAGTCCCTCTAAGCCTCCCAGCTTGTGAGCTTGTGCATACATTAGCTTCAGTAATCAAAATAAGAATGAAATACATTTTAAAAAGTATGAATCAATTACAGGAATGGAGGAGCCAAGAAGGATGCTTTGCTAACCTTTAAGATGGAGAAGAAAATTAAAAATCCAGTGTATAGCTGTTGTTCTATTATTCTGAAAAACAATAAAAAGAGGACATGTGGTTTCCGAAATGAAATACTTATATGATTTCCAGTAAGGTTCCAATGATTATTGCTCTTTTATCATTTCATTATGTGTATTTTAAATAAAATTAAAGTAGAAGAGTTAACGAATCTGAATTGAACTGAACTTATTGAACTGAATCTTATAGAGAAAAAGACAAGTGAGGGCAAAAAAGGAAGTAGACATGCCATGTTATAATGGCCAATTTTTCAGATCATAGTAGTAATTAATTAATTAAATTTAAAGTGTGCTTAGATGGGGCCTACTGCTATGTGAAAGACAAGAAATATTTTTTAACCTATGTAGATATATTTATAGACGACAACTCAAGCGAGTTTCTTGTTAAATGCTATGCTAAATGAATCTGTTAGTTTACCAGCAATTAAGTAGAAAGGGGAGAGTCACAAAATACATTAAAAAAAAAAAAAACAAAAACAACAAAAAACCAAAAAAAAACCAAGAAGACATATCCTTTTCTAATGAAATCATAAATTTATAGACTGACAGACTGCAGAATCAAAGATCCAGAGTACTTCACAAAACAAAGGGATAATACACTAAGAGAGAATTGTAATTGTTTTACTTAGAAAATATATGCAACATGAACTTTATTACATTCATAATTTATTTTGAGAAAAAAATCACAATATGAAATTATTCTGTTTCAAACAGTATCCATCAGCAACAGATGTTCACAATTCTATCTTAAGCTATATAATTAGCTCTTCAGGATATAGATGTAAGTGAAATTCTGTACAGGGAAAGGGCAGCTGTATGTCTAAGTGTCCCTCACATGAGAAAATACAATTAGCATTCATTAAGGAGTATGTAATTTTTCAGACCAACCAAAGCATTCTGAATCACACTGTGGAAGTGATCATGTTTACTATCTAATTATGTTTTGTGAAATGTGTTGCACATAGATCCTTCAGATAAGACAAGATTTTTGAAAAGACCAAAGTAATTCCTGAAGAATAATGAAATCCCAAACTACTAGTGGAGGAGGACTAAAAAAAAAAGGTAGGAGTGGCAATGCAAAATTTTATGTGCCCTAGTTACCATGGTTTGTGGGTGATAACTCCTGAAAGGTGCAACAGTCAGAGATATTTTATGCTGTCCCATAGGTTCTTTATAATGTATCTTTGGCTTACAGTAACATAATTTAAACAAGCTTGGCATGTGAGAATCACGTAATATATAAATCATCAGATGCAAGAAAATTATATTTAATGACAATAACCATCCCCTTTCTGTGTATACTCTTCTTTCATACCACAAATTCAGCGTATTACTTCATTTTGGTTTTGCCCTCTGCGAATTTAGTTTACATGTATGCCTTTATTTCACTGCTCAGTTGTTAAGGTTTCCTTCTGTGCAATGAGATTTCTGTCTCGTTGCAGTAAACTACCATGTAAAAATGAAGTCATTGGGAATTAAATTGGAGCTTAATTTTAAGTTCACATTAGAATTCAGTCAGAATAACACACATGAGCTCAGAAGCTTTCTCAGATAAGGGCCTGAACACTGAATGGGGATTCATTCAGTTCTTCCTGCTTTGATTCCACTTTTTTCAAGTAAATAGATAAGTCCTAGCTCCTAGATACTTATTTAATAACAGCTGACTGAAAGACAACATTTCGTTTTGCACCAATGTTTGAAATTTTTTTTTTTTTTTTTTTTTTTTTTTTTTTTTTTGTGTGTGTGTGTGTGTGTGTGCGTGCGTGCGTGTGTTTTGTTATTCTGCCAGCCTTTTTTTTGCAGGACAGATTCACACCAAACTGTCCTTTATTAATTTGTTGTACATGTTATTGTACACTTACTTGATCATACCAACTGACTGAAAAAAATTGCATTTTTTTACAAAATAATATGATTCTGAACTTGTTCACATCAGGTATTTATTTTCAAGGAAACTAGGATCCAGAGGGTCAGAAGTCTTTGATGTTAAGTAGCAGTTATAAATATTGTCCTGGTTAATATGTTTGGTTGTACCAGCATTGTGACTGAACATGTGTGTCATGCACAGATGTATATATGTATATATGAATGTATGTATTCTTTTAAGTTATGGTGCTCATAGGATTCCTAGACACAACTAAAAACACCCTTGCCTGTCTTGACCTATTGCTCACAGTCTTATGTAATCTTGTTGGCTAAGCAGATACACCATTAGAAAATAAAGGTAAGACTGTTCTTGATTACAGTATTTTAGTATATGTATTTGAGATGGAGACAAGAGGACATGAATTATATCCAGATTATCCCACTAATAATTAATAGTTTTCATAAATTTACCTATACTGTAGAAACAGAAATAACTCTGAATTTTGTTGGTTGTGGTAGTTTTAATCACGAATAATGGTAGTACAGGGAAAATTTTGTGTATCTGTATATTTTTGACATATATGCACATTTTTCCTATACAAAATTTGGCCATAAGTTGTAATGTCATAGTGGTGTAATGAGATCATTTTAAAATGTGGTGATGCTCTGATAATATACCTTTAAAAGTATATTTCTCACCAGTGTATTTTTATACATTGTCTTCCTTGCAAATAAAATTTATCAGCAAATAAAAAGAGATTAATTATCTTTTGTTGAACGATTGAAAATACCTGCAAATTCTTTCAAGCAAGATGACAAGTGTAAGCTAATTTGGTGCTGAGTTGAAGTCTTCCATTTTTTCTCTCTGAGCAGTAAAAAACAAGGTTAGTTTTGTTAAGTACTTTTCCTTTAAACATGTGGATGGCTACGGAAATAATAATGAAAAAAAAATCCTTCTGTTTTGTTAAGGATCATCAGACCTATCATTTGCTTTATTTAGTTTTTTTTTATCCTTAATGAGTTCTGGCATTTCTGGGTAGTTCTTACCTCATATAATTTTACAGATTTATGTTTGTTATTAGATATTGTGTGTTTTATGTTCTGGTTTTTAATTTTGATTTGTACATAGACTTTGAGGTAAAAATTATCTTTCTGTTATGCATCTGTTCATTAGTACCTTATGCATGACATTTTTGACTATTCTTAACTTTTACACTCAATCATCAATAAAACATACTTTGTATAATGCTTCAATTGAAACATATAGCTCCAAAGTTCTGTTGGTGTCTTTGCTGTAAATGATAAGGATTAAATAAAATTCTCAACAGTATATAGCAGTGTAGTCTATATTGAAAATTATTAAAAAAAAAAAAAAAAAGAAAAGGAGAAACTTGAACTTTAACTGACAGACTCTGACAAGTAGAAATTAAATACTTAGAGACAATTTTTGTAAGCTTTGGGATTTTTTAATACTCTCATGGGATCAAATGAACTTGTCACCCTTTATATAACATCACATCTGCTTAAGAAAATGAAAAGAAGTTATTATGAGGCAGTTTTCACAATGTATGAGTCATGCTGTCCTCTCAGACTATTAAATGCATTTGAAGAGTAACTTTTGAAGATTTGGGTAATGTACTTTGAACAGTCAGCAAAACTGATACATACTTAAGATGAAAAATTCAGTCTTGCAACTTTGACATATTCTTTTATTCTTATAAGGAGAGTGCCATGCTAAGGGCAGTTTTTTGCTAAGGCTCTAAGTTATGGAGGAAAAAAATCTGTACTAACAGACAGTGGTTGGAGTTTCCACAACCACTCACTTTTAGGAGTAGAAAACTAAGGCAAAGTAGCTGCAAAAGATAGATTGTCTTCATTATGACCATGCAGTATTTCAGTATTCACATTTCAGTTTAGGTTGAGTTTGTTCAGATGTCTCATGAGAGACAAAAATAAAGGAACAAACCTATTGTTACAAAGGTCAAATGGTTGTGAGGTGCAGACAGATCTTTACATCAAGTAATACTAAAAATATAAATAAATATTGCTCAGAAGCATAGAAATGGCCACCATGGATGCTTCTATACAGATAATTCAATGAAAGCCAGCCACACACTTTGAAGTAAATATTTTTCTGTAGGAAATATTCTGTAGGAATAATCATACGTAACTTTATATTCTAGATCATTCTTTCAGAAATTGAATTTAAATCTACTTAATCTATTAATCACTATATAAGATGTCATATTTATCTTCTCAAAGATTCTGTTTCTTCGTCTTACTTTGCCTGTCTATGCCAAGTTTTTTTATTTTTCTTTAAGGTACTCGACAACTTCTGCTTACTATATATGAGGGCATAAAGAGTCACTCATTTAATTGTGCTGTGTAAAATAGCATGTGCAGTTTCTGAAACGCTTGTAAATAATAGGAGAAAGATATTGAATATTACATAACATCTGAAGTCTAAATTGAAAAGAAACAGCTTTCCTCTCAGTGAGTGAATTAAAATTCTGGCAAAGGAAATCTCAATGTGTCTGGAAAATAATTTGTTATGGGAAGAATTCAATCTTCCTCATAAGCTTGATTTTTTTTTCAGAACTGCATTTTTTTAAATTGGTGGTTAAACACTCTGAATGCTCCTGCCAAGCATTTGGTATGACAGACATGGTAGGTGATAAAGAATCGTTTGGCAATGAGCAGGCTGAAAATATTGGAAGTGATTGACTTCTTCAATTTAAAAACTATTTTGCAACATTAGAAATTTGTTTATAATTTTTCAAGATAAGTGGTTTAGATAGGAAATAATGATGGGAAAGATGCAAGGTGGTCTGCACTAGATTTTAAAAATGTAGTTTGTTTTAGAATCTGCAACCTGATTCTTAATTTTGTGTTCCAATATTTTGCTGTGTATCTGTCAAAGATCTTTGATAACTCTAAGCCTATTCAGATCCATTGAGGTTCTTTATTTTAAAATTAAAATTTATAGTTACTTTCTTCTTTTCTTTTCTGTCTCAACATTTATTCAAGTCATTAATTAGTTGATAAGTATTTGTAGAATGGGAAGGGAAGGAAGAATAAGCACTACTACACTGCTTACTTTTGTTGTATTTGCATTATAACCAGCATATACATCTTTGCAACCAATGGTCCATTTCCAAAATAACCCCATAAGGTTTCTGTGAATCAGGATTTTACAGCACAGCACAGTAAATTTACCATCAATTCTACTTCTCTCATCTGCTTCTGAGGAAACAGCATACAAATGTGGGGGGTTTTGAGATAAATGATTCTAGTGTCTAAGGGAACTGCAATATAGACTCTGCAAGCAATCGTAAAGTCCATTAATATCCTTTCTGGTAGAAGCAAATGTTGTCTTTGGACATTATCAGCTGAGAGCCACACTGAGGGGAAAAAACCCAACAAACTGTGTAAGATCCTGAACCTTGTCTCAGTGAGACACATCACAAAGTAAGTCATATATATGCTTGTAAGAAATGCATATTCTGATCCCTTTTGGAAAAAAACAGAACCAAAAACCCAGTTGTTCTATGCAACGGAATAGCGTTCATGACATGCAAGAAAATGCTTCTTTCATTTTTCCTAATAGAAATCAATAATCCAGCAGCAGCTTTGAGATCCTGTAAGCTTTACACAGAAGCTGATTAGAGGTGAAATTGGTATAGCTAAAATGAAACTAAATAGGATGCCTTGTACTGTGGTATTTTAGCAGAATAGGAAAAGAACTATTATTTTCCTCCTTGTGGAATAAACAGAATGCATAATAAGCACTTGCAGCACTGCATGGAATCGATTTAACTGGAGAACAAATACATTTATTACTCACTTATGTCTTTGACTTCAGCTGAATTAAGAGGTATTCTCATTACTTGTGGAAGGCAATTGCTGTTCCATAAGTGCCTAGGCACCCTAATGTGTGTATACTAAGCTCTGAACTTCATGAAAGAAATTCTATTAATCCTAACTATAGGCTTACTTGTTAGAAATAAGTATATAAAACAATACAACTAATGATTATTTGGCATGTTCAGTGTACACTGAAAAAAAATCTCATCACCAGTAAAAGAACAGTAGGATATTTTTGCAACAATATTAAATTTAATCTTAACAGAAAAGCAGCATTACCTAATACTTCCACATTGACCTCTGAAGAAGAAACTCATATCATAGTATTTATCGTGTACTGTGGCCTCACTATCAAAAAATTTTAGAATATGACCATTTTTAGCTTACATTTTACATTGCTATCAGATACAGGGTTTCTCAGCATGTGCTCTGAGACAATCAAAGCCGTTAGGACATTTAAGTCTGATGCAAACCAGAATCATTCCCTCAGTGATATTTCAGAAGATTGTAGTCTGTGTTTGACATAGTTCTACTACTACTATTTGACTAAGAAAAGCTTGTATTCTTTTTGCTCAGAATATCAACTGATCTAGCTCAGTTTTGCCAGGGATGCCTTACAAAGAGGTGCCCTGAGCACAAGAATATCTCTAACTTGGCTATCTTTAAAGTGTTGTAAATCCTTAAAAATTCACAGGTGAAGTGTTATTGGACCTGGTGATGCCTCCCAGAATTGCTGTACGGAGATGTCTCTTTGCTAGGCAGTACAATTGTGGTGCTCAACCTTCACATCAGGAAAGAAGAGCATGCAGAGTAGGATTTCTTCCAGCATCCCTAGACAAAGACTGCAAATATTCAATATCAAAAATCACAAAAATGGAGGCAATGGACTTGATCAGTAATAAGTTCTTCACTGTAACTAATCTAGCTGTACCCCTAATTGAGGCACTTCGCTTAGTTGGGGGTGTTGAATAAAAAAACAAAGTATTTTAGTAAAAAAATGGTTTATTTTCTCTCTCTTGTACCTAAAGTTAAGCATTAACAAGCATAACTTGTTAAATAATTTTCTGGAACTATATTTAGATAAATGACCATTGCATCCTGGATTTTCAGCTGAATGTCAAAAAACAACCCAGGGACGGATAAAAAACCACAAACCAGCAGTAACAACAGGAACTTCACAATTAGAGGTAATCAGATCCACACATGTGACTGAAGATAACTGAGCAAATAATTTAAAATTAGCTTTGGCTGCCTGAAAAGGTTTGTGAAAAGGATACTGAGAAAGCCTACTCACTTTTAATGCAATATTGAAGAATCACATTCAAGATTTGGGAAAAAAATCTTGTTCAGTGAACTATTTCCTTTTAAATTGTTCTATTACTGAAATTAAATACTTTAAAAATAAACTATGGCACATATACATGCTCATATAGGTCTGTTTCTGGATCTGTATGACAAATATACAGAGGCATACATATGATATTTATATATATATCTTTTCAGGGTACATATATGGGGACATATATACAGTAATGTCAGTTGAATCTAGAAAAATTCTGATCTGAAACTTTAAATCTTTTTTTAAACTTCCTCATTCTGCAGACAGGTTATTCTTACATTTTGTCTAAAGAATTTATAGGACATTTATTTTATTTTAATTCTAGATGAAAATCAATGTACATATTATCATTTTTAAAACTGGCAAAAAAGACTACAAAAGGAATTGCTAATGTCTCATTTATTGGGAAAATTATATAACCTAATTAGAAATAATTTGGCATGCATTGGAAATCACCAATAGGGATGACAATACTGCTTTATGCTGAAAAATATCTAAAGTAAAGAAAAGAAAGAAGAAAAGTAAAAGCCCTTGGTATTCTGTGTTGTTTTGATTTCTATTGATCTGCAGTAAGCAAAGCAGTGTGTAAATTGATACAGTGGCATGGAGTGTTTTAGGACTTTATTTCTTGATTTCATTTTCTCTGGTTTCCAAAACTTGTGTTTCCCAGACTGAATTTTCTGTGTAACCTTATGTAACTAAAATCCAAACATTTCTATCTTTTAATAGTTAAGATACCCTCTTGAAGGAAGTACCTATAAAATACCTCTGTAATAATTTAATCATAGTGAAACATTAAAGCTTTTCTCCTTTTATCTATCTTTTGAAAATTCTGGATAGATTTTCCACCTTTGAAATATCCTTGTATTGTCTTGTAGATGTTATTACACAGAGAGAAACAAATCCTATCCAGATCCCTTTTCTTGTACTTTCATAGAAATTGTGTGACTTGAATAAAACCTCATCATTTTCAAAATACTAAACCAAATTTCCATAAAACTCTCTGTCACATTCCCATTCATGGAACTCAAAAAGAATATTAAAGCAAAGTCACTATACAAAACAACAGAGGAGAAAATTGTATGCACTAGCTTATTCTGAAAAGATGAGATAAAATAGAAAAGAAGATAGAAAGAAAAGTGTATGGATCTATTATAGAAAGCAATTTGTTTGATATTAAAACCAGTAAAGAACTAATCTTTAAAAATAATGGCTATTAAAAATAATGGCTTGTTATGTCCGATGATAAAATTAGACAGATATATTAATTCTTATGTATACATTTTTCTGTATTTTAAAAAGTTTTGCAAAAAATGACATAATTACCTAACAATTTCCAAATATTACAAGGTTTTATTTTGTTATTGTTTGGGGTTTGATATTTTTATTTGTTTGTTGTTTTTTGGGTGGTTGTTTTGTTTTGTTTTGGTTTTTTTTTTTTTTTTTTTTGGTTGGTTGGGGAGTTATTCTGGTTGTTTTTTCCTGGTGAAATTTCTCCTCAGTGTTTTCTGAAAGATTTGGACATAATTTCATGCTTAGAGCAATTGTTCATGTCATATATATATATCCAATTCCTTGATATTGGATAAAGAAAATATGTACAGCAGTATTATGGATCTGTTCTGGTTTCAGGTTGTTCCAAGCAGGCCAGGTAACCTGGGTGTATTTATAGGAAGATATCAATATTTATTTGACCTAATTTTCTGAGAAGAGCAGAAGACATACTAGGAAGCCCAAATTAATGACAGTTTGTGGAATTTGTGGTAGTTCAAGAAACATATTGCGTTTAAAAAAACCCACCCAACAAACCAAACCAACAAAAATTGTCATTGTCTACAACCAATAAACTCTATTTTTATTTTCCCTAGAAATAAAATGCTTTATCAATGGAAGAGGAAAAGGACAGGGGCTGATTAATGGTGTAATCCTCACATAAACTGTAATTATCTATATTAGGCTCCATCTCTGTAGTACATGTGAGTCTAATAATTGCTAATATATTTTCTCCAGCTCTGGGAATTGCATTCATTTTCAGAAAGCGATGGAGCTGTACACAAAGAGGTGTTTAGGAAGACAGTTCTATTTAAGGAAAATATTCAAAACGTAAACCTTTAAAACTCCTATTCAGCAAGCACCAAACACCAGAGGTCATTAAGTTTCACAGGCATCTACATTCACTAATTTTCTGCTTCAATTTGAAAAGCGATCAGTAATTCACCATGCAAATGCTCTTGGGAAAAGAAAAAGACATTCTACCACCTGTCCCATTTCAGAGAGTTGAGCTGTTTAGTGCAAAACTAGAACTTGAGATGCATTTAAAATAGGGCAAGACCTAACTATGATGGTATTTTGCCCTCCCTTAACACAAAATGACATATTACCTCAATGACAGTAATTTGAATAATTGATTCCAAACAGATCCCATGACTGGACTTTGGGCCTTAGTCTGCACAAGCAAGCAAATAGTATTTCACTATCATACTTTCTTTATCTCTTTATGGTTAAACTGCTATCAGCATATTTTAAGTCTTCAGCAGAAGACTCTGCAAAATAACTTTATGCCCTGATAAGCAACAAACTTTTCTGGGTGTTAGAATGTTTGGCTTATTGATTTTAAGTTATTAAATGGTATTTTTTGGGTATTACTGAACTAATAAATGAGTGAGGTGAGGTGGTCTAATGAGTTGCAGAAGGGATTGGAGATGCATGGGGCTGAAAAGCAAGTGTTCTGAAAGCAGTTACTGTGTCTCTTTTTTTCTCAGCTTTGATTTTGAAATCTTCACTGATAAGGACATGTTTGCAAGGTGTACTCTTCTGGGAAGAGAAGTAGAGGTCAATACTATCCAAAATTGAAAATCTGAGTTTAAACAAAAAGTTTAAAGGATGCTGATGAATTTACTGCTCTGTGATAGTCTTGCAAGTTGCCAAGACAGGCCAGTTTAAAAGAAAAGTCAAAGTAGTAAATGAATAGGAACTTGCCTGTCAGAAAATCCTTATCAGTGTATTTACAAAGAGAATTAATACAATTACTAGTTCTGCAGACTAGCAATGGTGAAACAAGATATGTTAAGCAAACAATTATATGATCCATGCTTAGAACACAATGTAGACAAGTTTTGTGTGAGCCAAGCAGTTGAAAAGGGCTGAGAGAAAAAAGGAGAAAGGTAAGATATGTCAGCTGTAAAAATATTTCAATGAATCCACCAAACAAATACATACTCAAACAAGAAGGAAAAAGAAGGAAAAAATTGTCTTTATTCACTTACCTGCACTTGGAGTTTTAAATACAAAAAATAGCATTTGGAATTTCATCTATGTGGTGAAAATACTTTCAAAAATAAGTAAATATTGGAAATAATAGTGTGAAACTAGACTTCATTAATAACTCATGCTGTTTGAACTTATATTTATAATTTCAAAAATAGCTTATTTTGTCAAGTAACATGTCTTTCTTTGCTTGAATAATATATATATATTTATTGTTAATGTCATATCTTTCAGCTTACTTAAATCTTTGAATTTTCATGTTGCAGCATCATTTCTTGAAATGAAATTACTTTTACTGACAGCTAGCTGAAAAACCTGAAAGATCCTTAGGGCTATGGTATATGAAAACTACATTAATTCATGTTCTCTGCATCAGCAAAGCACTAACAGATATACTCAATTAAAAGTGATTCGGAATAAAGATATTTTTCTAGTGTTTTCCAGACATTTCAAAAGCAATTAATATTAATAAAGACAAATGACAAACAAATTGAAAGGAATTTGTCATATCTAATGATATAAAATATCAAAATGAGGTTTTGTTTTGGTTGATTTGTGGCAGTGTGCAAATTAAGTTTATTAAGTTTGTTATATTAGTTAGCTTTGTGTACCAGGTTCAGCCTTGTGTGTATTCCTTTGTTTCCCTCAGTGGTGTTAATGCACCTGTGCTATTGTGTCACAGTCCCTTATTTGTCTGTCATTCTTCCCACCGTTGTAAAACTCATCCCATCTATCCCAGTTGGTCCAATTTGACTTTCCCGCCTGTGTAACTGCCCAAAGTGTTGGAGTCCAAGTTTTCATGGACCCTCCACAGAAAGTGAGAAGTACAGAGATGGAATTAGAGCCTTTAGAAAAATTAGAATATATAAACCTTAAATGCATAAAGTAGAAATCTAACCCTTAGCTTTAAGCTTCTATGCCCTAAGTCCTAGTTGTCAGTGTAGAAGGACACAGCTTCAGGCCTTGTGATAGAGTATAAACAAAACAAAAATAGGGTAAAGTGCTGCTTGTAATTTTGCATGAACCCTGTGTAGAAGTTTTTCATATATGCTAGGATAGAAGTTTTCTACATAACAAGATAGAACTTTATGCTAGTAAGATAGAGTTTACGTTAATAGATATGCTATGTGCGTAGGTTTTGATGCTGTTTTTAGTAGTTTTACGAACTTCAGAACTGTACCTAAATTGGCTAGTTTGCAGATAAAATATATGAATATGCATTTTGCAATTTGGGATAAAAAGCCTCTGGGTTGAAAGTGAGGTCAGTCAATTGATTGATTAATTCGATCTATCGATCCAACCTCCACCTTCTGCAGCCTGAGGAAGGAGCACTGCCAGGGAGCCGAATGGAATTCTAAAGGTACT
>VXBR01000469.1:77893-106330 GCA_013400215.1 Cisticola juncidis | reverse complement strand
AAAAAAAAAAAAAAGGAAAGGTGTATGGTCATCTATAGCAAGAGGTATCTTCCTGGACATTTCCAAGTTTTTGATTTTATGCAGCACATCAAGGTACTGATAAATCACTCGTGAGTTGCAAACACCTTCAATGCACTTTCAGCCTGATCTGCAGTGCTCAAGCTGTCACACTCTGAATCCCTTTTGGACAGAGCTGCCAATCATGCTAAACCATGTGAGCAGCTTAGTGACACAGACAGATGTTCACAGAGAATGGGACAGAGACCACCAATCTCACTCATTTATAAATTTAACAGGATTGGAATATAGGACTTCAATGTGAACATCTAGTTCATTTACCTGGTAGTTTTTTTCAACTGTATTTTTAGAAGATATTTTGCAAACAAATTATCTCAGACCTTTTATATTGCTACACCAAACCAGAGGGAATACACTTGGCCTCATTCAAGCTTTCAAACTCAGCATTATTCATGATTTTGTGCTAGTTCAGAAAATAGTTTTCATACTAAGCTCTGAACTTTATTTCTCAAATCTTCTTTCTCTTGGAAAGAGACATGACATTGAGGCTTAAACCTAATAATTTAAAAAGAAGGAAACTCAGAAAAATTAAGTACTTTAAAGCAAAACCCGAAACACAGGAACACAAGAATTTAGCAGCCTACAAAACAAAAACAAAAACAAAAAAATCCAAACAAAACTAAAACAAAATAAAACATAACAAAACACCAAAAAACAGAGACAAAAGATCATAAATATTTACATAGGTATGATTTTTGCTTCAATAAGAAATACCCAAATGTTCTTAATAACTTCAGCAAACCCCAAAAGCCATAAAACATTTTTATCTGTGCCTGTGGTAAGATCATCGAAAAAAATGGAACAAAATAACAGCAGGTATATATATAATCAAGATAAAATATAAAATCACTGTACATTTTTTTTTTAGTGAAGCCTAGTTCTAACAGATATAGTAACACATTTTCTTCAGTTATATGTTTGAGAAGACATCCTGAACTAAACTGTTTTCTCCCAAATGCTTTGCCAATTACCCTTTTTGAGGTATTTTGGCTTTTATGAGACAGTTTACAACACATACCACAGGAAAAAGAAATGCAGAGTTTCATGTATTGTTATTAATCCTTTATTTTACTTGATAGTTTAAAGAGCAAGTAACTTACATGTTCCATTTTCTGAGATAAAGATAAGGCAAACTCCAGTGAGGAGCTTCTATCCAGAAATGGTGAGCAATAGATCGTTTTAGGCATAACACTGAAGTTGGACTTACAGATCCAGAGATAATCTTTTTCTTCTGGGAATATCTTTTGGCTCTTTAAACTCATATACAAAAGTTAACCTGTGTGTAAAGTTGTATTTGAGTCTGGAATGAATTCATTCTTTAAAGAGAATTTAGCTGTTTCTCAGAGGGCTAGAAGAATCCATAAATTTAAATTTTCTCTATATATGTGGAAGCACATATTAAGCACAGAGGTATGAGATACAAAACCAAAATATTTGAATCTTCAGCAGGGCGTCACCTAAATTAATAAATATAAATTGAAAAGGAATGTCTCCTTTATCTTTTTCCACTGCAGAATTTTTCTTCCTCTAGCAGTAAAGATTTATAAGGATCTAATAAGTAATTCAGTAATCACAATATAAATAACTATTTCAGGAAGAAAATAAACAATAAGAAATTTTGAGAAACTGGTTAAATATCTCCTATTTTACAGTGAAGACTTCCAGTGAGTTAAAGAGAATAACTGCTCTATCGTACTGGACTGTTGTATTTTGAATAGAACATCCAATAATGAGGAGAAAGACTTCATGAAATAGTCATTATGTTATTTCATTGAAGAAGGGAGACATGCACTCCATTAGTCCTTTAAAATTTATCTTAGATGCAGTTATATGAGAAGAAATTTAATCTGCTTTCCGAATTTTTATCCAGTGAGTCTGTAAGATTTTGCTACGTGTATTACTTTATTTCAAATAATTCTTTACTATAGAATGGAAAAAGAAGTCATTTTACTGGGGAAGACTGATAAAAAAATCACTGTAGATTTTCCCACATAGTGGAATTTTTTTCAGCAACGTCCAGAAAAATTTAAATTTCAATGTCTTCAAACGGGATCTGTCAATTCTCTGATGAGTGCTTCAAGTTTCCAAACTAGTGAACACTGAGCTGATGAATGATTACTAACCTTAATTCACAGGACATTCTAAGATTGACAGTAGGTGCACAACTCTGGATGTGAAGTGAATGGAAGGAATCACAAATTTTGGCCCTTCAGTTGAATGACTTACCTCTCAGCAGTGAAAGAACTCAGTATTTTTAAGAATATAAAAGAAAAAAAATATAGAAAAATTAGATGTGCCTTTGGAAAAGGACAGATTCATCCAAAGCCAGGTAACAGTTTTAAGCAAGTATCAAGTGTAGTGGAATGCTTACACTACCATTCTGATTTTTCTTTCAAAATAATTTTAAACTTTTTAATTACTTTTTGTTCACATATTTAACTGTTAGTTTAGAAACTAAGATTCAGTCTCAGTTTGGGTTTAAAAATTTATGCTCAAATAATGACAAATTGGCCTTTTTCTCTCTTTTCATGGCAGCTAATCTCTTAGGAGTAGAAAATTACTTTTTGCTTATTTTTAGTTAAAATAATACATTTTTCGATATTAATCCTCTACATACTCACAAATGCTTCTTTTTTATGTTAGGACTCAGTCCCCTAGAACATACTGTCAATAATTACAACAGACAGAGGGTAGGAAACAATTTATTTTCAAACACAAATGAAACAATTATCGAAGCAAAAGAGTTATATGCTATATCTGCAAGGAATGCATTTACATACTTTCATTTCTAGAAAAGGCTCCTTGCTTTGAAATGGAAGCAGTTTTCTAACTTAAAGTAGGTAATTACACACTCCATTAAACAAGTAATTAACAGATTACAATTTAAAAAAAAAAAAAAAAAAAAAAAAAAAAAAACAAAAAAAAAAAAAAAAACTTGAAAATGAGCCATTGAGATGCCAAATGTGAAGCACACTGTTATAATTAACATAATACTTTTTGAAATGGATTAACAAATACACAATGAAAACGGAAAAAAAAAAATCTATTTTTTCCTTGCAAATCATAAGCAACAAACAGTATTTTATAAGCCAAACAATATCATAGTATAAGAACCTAATGCAAATACATCTTGCTAAATTTTTTATTTAAATAAATAAATAAATAATCTCCTAATTCCCTGGAGATATAGCTAAAACTTTTGGAAGATTATTACTGTGTACGTATCATGCTGGGAGCATGCATTATGTGAAAATAACAAAAAGGTCAGATGCTGGAGTTTCACAAGCAAATATGCTTCTCCTATTAGTTTGAAGATGCAGTGAAATTTTTCCTACCACGATTTTAAACATCAGGAAAAGCTACCATAATGAGAAACACTATCCAATAATTTATACCTTCATGTCTTGTGTTTATTTTGTACACCTGATGAAGTTTCTCAAAATAAAGGTTAATAAACCTAGATAGAGTAGTGTAAGGCATGAATTGGTTTATGAACTAATTTCTTCAGTTTATTCAATCCAGCTGGCAATACTGGTCAGCTGTCTATTCCACCAGTACAAAATGTGTGCTTTTCAGCTGCTTGTAGAAATGTAAATTTTACTTCAAAATTAAGGAAATGGACTTTGATAGGAGCCATATTCTTTGTATATGGTCAGAGTATTTCATCTTCTTTATAGTTATCTCTTTTTATTTGGTGGAAATATAAACTGTAGACAAGACACAATCAAGACAGAATCTAGTTTAACCTCTTTTTCACAGGTATTTAATCTAGTTGTTCTCTCAAATTCTCATTTCAATCACCATTTTCCTTCCAAATGGTACATTCTTCTTCTTCTTCTCACTCACTCAGGAATATTTCAATTATTCAAACATTATTTTTAAATGTTCTTTCTTCCATAAAAACAAATTACTATAATAAGTACTAATACCATTTTCATTATTTTCATTAAATCAAAAGAATTATCATAGGAAGTTTAAATCAGAAAGGCTGTAGAAGGCAATTAACAGTAAACAAAAGCCTTAAAAATTAAAATTTTGATAATATAAAGTCCAAAACAAAACAAAATATTCATGTTCTGTCACTTTTTTTTTTTTTTTCCCTATGAATTTATGAATCCAGCTACTGGCAACCCAATCTTCATTTATAGGACCTGACAATCAGAGCCCATGGCAATGTGACTGTGCAGGAGCAATGTTTTACTGAATGCATTAATGTCATGATAAGCTGAATTACTCTCTTGCTAATGAAGTTGACCTCTTCTAGTGTTATTGCTAACCAGGACACTAAATAAATTCAAATATCCAAGAATCACTCAGGGCCTTTTTTGCATTGAAATAGAGCAACTACAAAATATAGTAAAAAATTGAATTACTGTGTAATACTGAGTCAAATGCAGTATTTGAGTAAAGGAGACTGCAAACCTTACAAAAGGGAATTGGTGTAAGAAAAACATATGATGACACATCAATGTGATGTGTTAGTACCAGATACAGAATACTAATTTCTTCTATTTTCATTTACCTAACAGGTTGTTTTGATGAAGCACCATCTCATATGGTTGAAGGAGGAGGGTCATGAGATGAAATCAGAATGCTAAAAACAGTTACTATTCCTCTGAGTATCAGCAATTGTAACTTCTTCAAGTGAATAAAGCCCTCCTCTGCTTCTTTCTTAGACATCTCTCCTTTCCTTACATCTTTCTTCATCTTAATTATTATCATGGATGGTCCTCATCCCATGACCATGCATGAGAACAATAGGAATTTAAAAGTTTGGAGTATTTTTTTTATTCTTCCAGGTATGATTGAAAGCTACGATATAAACATGAGAATGCATCTATAAAGGTACTGTATTTTATCTTTTTTCCATTATGCAGGAATGATTTGTCTGAAATTATTAATTTCTACCAAGCTCCAGGAATCTTAAGATTCTGATGAATATGATGAATAGTTGAAACTAATTTCATAATCCGTTTGAATTTAGTAAGGATAAAAGCCTACATATAAATACACATAAATGGCAGACTAAGAAAAGTTACATGGACTGATATCATATTGTGAAATGTCCCATATATGAAACTTTTGGTAATTTACATTTTTGTTTGTTGTAAATCTACAGAGATAATTCTGGGCTTGTTCCATTCAAGTGACTTTTTTATTTACTATTATTTATTTTCTCAATAAGTATAGAAAACTGTTCTGGAATACTGTTAGGCTGATTGTTTTCAGTAAATTCATATTTAAAGGATCTGTTTTCTAGAGTTATTCAATTTCTGACAATTTAGCATTAAAAAAAAGCAATAAGTCTTATTTTCAAAAAATATTATTTCTTAATATAAGTTTCAATGACACATAAAATGCAATACTTTTTCCCACCTATTTGAGATGCAACTTTATTGGACGTGTGTATATTTAGCGTGAAAAGAGAGATATTTGAGTATAGATATTCCTAAAATTAGGACCCATATATTATCAACAGCAAATAAATGTCCAGAGTTCATAGTGTTTTTTTACAAAATAACATTAAAAAAAAAAAAAGTATTTTGCTACCTACATTAGACTTCCTTATTTCTATTGTAATTTTTAAAAAAGAGAAAAAACTTAATAACATCACCATTAGACTAGCAATTAAGTAAATAGTGACTGCAATGGTTGGTCTTATGTTTTAAAAGCTATTGCAGGCAAAAAAATTAATCTAGAAAAGTGCTGTAGACAGCCAGCAATTCTGATCCTCTTTCTGCAACTGTTAAAGACAAAATCCCTCTCACTTCCTATCTGTAGATTATTTTTATGATTAGTCCTCTTTTCAATGTCACACTTTGCTGTATAGTAACTAAGATGTGTGTGCAAAAACATATCAAGAGATGCTACCTAGAAAAGCTAACAAAGCTCTAATAGTTTGGAAGATAAACCAATGCAAACTCACATGACACTAAATCTGAATATCTTTTAATACCCATTTCTTCTGTGAAAACAAAACACTTTAATAATTTACCTTGTTGCAAACTTCAGTGTAACTCACAGTCTTGTTTCATGGCCTGAGGAAGTAGTTTTGGAAGCCCAGTATAGGAAGATTGATTTTGGAGGAACTTCAAAGTTTTTCTAGTCAAACAAAAGCAAATAATTTCTAAGAAAGACAGGTAATTTTCAAGAAAGATGTAAACCTTTTCTTTCACAAAATTTGGAAGAAATAGAAGGAAAGGCAGAAAATTCCTATTTTCTTCTTGTACAATTTTCTAGCATAATGATCCTTTCTATTTTAAATGAAATTGTAAAAGCTGTATAAGTAATTGTGGTAGGTTGCAATGGAAGATGTAACCAAAAGTATGTATTCTATTACCACCTGTTAAAACCAGGTGGGGCAGTATTCCTTATCTCTTCCACAACCTATCCTCCTTCCAAGGGCTTATCTTCTGTTATAGGGCCGTTGAGGATCACTGCATGACTGATAAAATTACATCATCCCATTGTGAGATGCTCCACCCAGTGGGAGGAGCCAAGCATTCCTACCTGGATATAATCTGACGTTTGGAATATCACAGCCAGCCCCACTGGATTCCCAGAAGAAGTAGACCTTTCTGCTCCACCACTGGACCTTCAGAGGAAAGCTACACCCTTCTACAGGATCACTACTTCTACAGAACCACATCTGTCACTCCAGGAGGACTGCGGCAACCATTTAATTGGACTGCTACCAACACCCTGACCAACAGGGTGTCACACTGTATTCTGATTCTGGTTTTGTACTGCTGCATTCTATTTTAATTTTCATATTAGGCTGTAGATCTTTTCTCTTTTTATTTTTTTTTTTTTTAATTTTTTTAATACATACTAGTAAAGAACTGTTATTTCTATTTTCATATATGTGCCTGAGACCCCTTAGATTTCAAGACTATGATAATTCAGAGGGAGGGGATTTACATTTTCCATTCCAAGGGAGGATCCTGCCTTCCTTAGCAGACACTTGTCTTTCAAAACAAGACAGTAATTTATTTGTTGTAGGAGAAGAATATTTCAATTCCTTAAAACTTGACAATAGGAAAAGTCTGTGATTTTGATAAATAGCATTTATCAGTTTATCCAAGTGGGAAAATTAATTTCATATAAATTTGAAAGAAATACACTGTAATAAATTTAACAAGCAAGGCCATAAGAATCATCAATATATTTGAAAATAAACCAGTAAAAATTTTATTATGTTTTTCCTCATTTTCTTCTAGATTACACTACCAGATAGTTCCCTCTTGCTAGAAGCAACCAAAATCCAGTGGAGTCCACAACACTATCAAACTGCAGGGTTCACTCCAAAAGGAACAGAACCTAGACATTACTTTCAGATTAATAATTATTCTTTCATTGTTGTGGCTCCATTAGATATCAGAAGCAAATATCTTACTCTTGCTAGCTACTCTAAATTTCTTTTATTGGACCCTTATATATATTGTTGTATCTTCTAATGAGGTTCCAGAATGTCAGCTTTATCAGAGCCAGACACACAATAAGAAAGTGTAGTAAGGTTTCCTTTTAGAAATGTCTGGCATCTCTTCTCTTTTATCAGACTGCAGCCTCAGGTGATCTTAGCTGAGCCATCTTTCCCAAAAATAGTCATTTATTATGATTCTGCAATCAATTTTTAGTCTTGGATGATCCAAATTCCTTAGTTAATGGTTAATAAAATCTGCTGGGTAATTAATTTTATAGAACTTTATTAATTTTTATTTAGATCTGCTAAGTAGGATACTGGCAATCTATTCTAATTCTGCCAGCCAGCAAGGTGTGGCACAGCTAGTCTATGCAAGCCCATGCCAGTGACAGTGCAGTAATTCTTCAGTCTGTTGTATTAATAGGATACGTAAGGCTTCTATAAAATGTGAATCAAACAGGTCTCAGGACTAGAACTTTAGAGAAATACAAGTAAAATGTATTCATATTTTACTGTCTATACCTCAGCCCATTGTTTGAGTTGTTCTACCAAATAATGTTAGGGCTTTTAACTCAAAGATGAGTTAGGGTTTTGACTCCACACCAAACAGACAAAAGCCTTCTGAATATTGAGTTTCCTATATTACACATATTGCTCTACCTGTTGGGATCATCTGTGTGTCTTTCTGTGCCCAGTTCCTCTACATCACTGAGGCTACAACAGTTGCATTGTATTGAATATCTGGGAGGACTTATCTGCTTCCATATTTCTTACAAATTTGAACTTAAACCGTCTAGATGGCATTAATTACAAAAGGGAGGAATCACAGGTAGCAATTTGTACATGGAAATATTTTTTCACAATGTTATACTCCAAGTATAGATTTACACTGCTATGAAGCATATAACAAGTTCTGGAGAAGGCTTTGCCTCATCAATCCCGTTTTCAGCTTCTATGGAAACAAGGGTGAAGGTGAGAGGAAATGGAAGACCATGTATGCTTTAGTATCAGAGTGACAATGAAATAAGATCAGTTGAGGAAGACACATAGATCTGAAAGCTGTCATATAGTTCTAAGATATTGGTATAGAGTACACTTTCTGTGTAACATACAATGTTAATAATATCATAAGACTGTGATCATTATATGTTTGCTCTTAATCAGGGATTCCAGAGGAAGACAACAAGTATTTGTTTTAGGTTTAATTTAAAGAAATATAAGAATGACCAGTTGAAAAGAGTTGTGTGTCATGATGAAGAAGTAACAAATAACTCTACAGAATTAATAACCTCTTTAAACTAAAAACTAAATAACTGTGAAACATTGTGGATAACATGTCATGCTGTCCTATAGTCCAAAAGTGCAGCTTTTGACACATTCCTTTAAGTCCTTTCATTGCATATATTTTTTTCATAAATAAAGAATATTGTTTTCCTGAAATTCATAGGTCCAAAAAGGAAAAGAGAATAATATAACTACTTTTATCAGTTTCACCTCAGGTTAAAAAGCTGAGAGCTACAAAGCATAAACATTCTAAAAAACGTTTATCAACTCTTTACAAACAAAGGAGCCTTTCCTATAAATACCTTGAACCTTCATTTGTTGTCTCTTTGGGCTATCACTTACAGCTGTACAAAATGAGTATAGAGTTTATTCATACCAAAAGGCTTACTTATTTTAAGTACAAAGTAGCACTTTTTGGTCTTATGCACAAAAATATGATTCCAGAAAAGATTTGAATGAACTGTGTAAGAATTTTAAGACAATGTATAAATTACTTCTAAAAGGTTTTCTTGCTTTTCAAGAAAGATGGTAGAAATATTTGTGGCAAAGATTTTTGTTCCCAGTCTGAGATAGTCTAAAAATTTAATCAGGTGCAGAAATACAAATTAAAGCATGTTAATAGAAATTATGCATACCTCACTAAAATTCCCTGTAATAATAATTTAAGAGACAAAGTGATTGAGACTATACAACAGGGCACTTTCCATTAAGTACATTTGAAGCTGTAGGTTAAGCTCTTGGTAGCTCTTGAACGCTGTATGGAAGATATTTTATATTTCACAAAGTACTGCATCTATTTATCTCTTATAGATGCCGTGACAAGGAGGACATCCTTCTTAATCTGCTTCTCATCAGCATGTATTAAAATCTTTGCTCGCCATATTTAGGTGTGATGTATATTTCCTAAGTTCTCAGTGTTTCAGCAAAAGTGCCACACACATTACAATGATAGTTATTAGTGCTACTTGCATAGAATTGCTTTGTACATACCTCATCTCTGCAGCTATTCACGTATCAGTGTTAGAAATGAGTTTGGAACTCCAATGTCAGCAACTTGGTACACGGGGCTGAAACAAACACATTTATTATGATTCCCTGTGCCACCTAGGAGATTTGAATGTTCAGTTCCCATTAATTAGCATTCAAGTTCCCTGAATGCTTGACTATCTCAGCTTTCATCTCCCATGAATCTTTCAGGAAATAGTATAAGCTTTGACACTGCAAACTTCAGTATGCTTAAATGTTGGTACATGGGAAGTAAAGTTCATATATAACCTGATAAAAAGGTTAAAAATACATAATGATATGTTAAAAAGTTGATGCTTCAGAGATATCAGGCATACTTGTTAGCAATATTTAGAATTACTCTGACAGTTTTCATTACAGTTACTGTCCACTAATTTCTTTAAATATTTTTCCTCCAAAGAAATGCAGTCAACTATGTTATAATTAACTTGGCTGCCAAAAGATATTATATATCATCAGAGGCTCTACCGGCCTAAGGTAGTCAAAGAGTGGCAGCTGTATTGTTCAGTGTTTAATCAGGTCAAAACTGTGGCAACTTTAATTATAGTTATTGTCAAGATGTTGCTTAATGCTTGCAACAAACCTTGTCATATGTCAGTTCTTGAAACTTTTCTTTTCGTCATGTGTAAGTGAAAAGACCGTCCCTGTTGAATTTGACAGGCATGATTCTGTAAGAAAAATTGGTATATTGCTAGATACATTTCGGGTAATTTGGACATGTAGTGTGAGGATAGGAAGTAGGCAAACATATTGAGGTAAAATTGAATAAATTGATCCTGCCTTCCCTAACACAGGTGCAGAGAAAGTGAGGCCAGCAAGTCACAGAATCTTTTCCGTTTCTTTTTTGAAAAACAGTCCCATTACATACACCACACTATTTTAAAAGCAAAATATTATCATGTGTTATCATGTACCATTGTTATGTATCCACCTGAGTCATCACACTGTACTAACAATGTAGATCTGTCATTCACGCATCCGTCACCTGGCTCAAGAAATGAATGTCTAGTGGTCCTTTGCCCTTTGTTTTCCAATTTATAATGTCTTGTTCTGCATAAATGTTACATTTTTAAACAGCGTCTCACTACTTCTCGCACACTATTTGTTCGGCTCATTTCCTGTTTTTCTCCAGCTGTATCTACACTGTCTCTATTCTCCTTGGATCCCAAGGTCCCACCTGAATAAAACAAAATTATTTCTCCCAAAGAAACAAACTGAAAGGATAGTTGGCTTCAAAATCTTCTCCCTGTAAATCTGGCACATCTTAAGGATGGATAAGGTTTCATTCCCTGTGTTCACAACAATCCTTCAACATTACTCTGGCATATATCTTATCATATCATATCACAGTATGTCTCCACAAGCAATGGTTGAGATGCATGCAGCCAACACTGTGGGTGTCATGCTATGAAAAACAAGACAGTAGTCTCATTATTTATCTGGCAAGTTTATGTTTTCAAGAGGAGTGTTTGTTATAAGCAAAATCTCCTAAGATATGTCAGAGTACAAAATAAGAATTTAGGGATGTAGAGTCGAAGAAACTCCTTTGTCTGCTCAGTCTTTTGCTACAATTTCTTAGGTGATCTGGTCCCCGTGCTCTAAGTAGGATTTTCTAAGGTGTGAGTTGAAAGGAATAATCATTTCTCTCTAGCTACTGGCAATGCATCTGTGTTTGGAAACAGATTGGGAACTGAGCACAGGGGCAAGGCCAGAAGGGTCAGGACCCAAACCACAAAGACCTTATGCCATTGTATGTGGGTGAGGTAAGCTGGGCATCTCAAGGAGGGGCAGAGGGAGTCAGGCCAGAGTCCCCATCACCATACATATTTGGGGTGAGGATGCAGGTCTGGTGTTGTGGTGTGGGTTTTTGATTTGAGTTTTCAGGCTAGCTTTCTATTTCATTTGTGTGTTATGATTTAAATTATACATGCTGTTAAGTGTCAATTCCTTTTCCTGTCAGCTAGCCACTCCCCATAAGCTTGCCCATTGGCCCTTAAACATCTATCCCTTCCCTAATCCCCTCCTTCCCCAGTTGTCAATCTCTGTATCCCGGCCTCTATTTCTAGAACCTTTCTTGCCAATCTTCCCTCGCTCGATATATAATTTGCTGTTTTGTATCATTACACTGATTTTGCTATTCCCATTGGATTGTGTTCTGTATTTCCTGCCCTAGACTCCTCTCTGAGTGCATTCTCATTGATTGCTTGCTTTGAACTGCCTGTGCATAAAACCCACAGCGGGACATGTGCTCCCCGTCTTTGGGGTCCAGCTTTTAGTTGTTGTGCTTCAGTTGTACCATCAATAAATCTCATCAGTTCACCCCAGACCCGTCTGGCCTCTGCTTCCCCTCTGTGCCCCAGACAGACTTTGCTGAGAGCACCGGAGCCCCTGTGGGGAGGTGAGAGCTCCCCAGGGGGAAGGTGTCACACCCCTCGCTGCCCTGTGCCCTGGGACACATCAGAAACTCACACCACGACAGTCTGGGTCAAGTCAGGAAGTCAAGCCACATTTCAGGGTTAAGTTCAGCAGCCATAACTAGTATCAGAAATAACCTGGTGATTGCCAGACATGTCTACAGTCTACAGGTCAAAGCTCAGACCAAAAAGGTCCTTAGCCAGGCACATGCAGAGCTAGGACAGAGCTAGAGCCATGTACGTGGCAAAACATATCAGGCATGGACTGAAGATCCAGGCCCAGGGGTGTTTCCAAGGTGTGAGGTCTGCCCAATCACTGCCCTACTCAGCTTGCCAGGGGAGACAACAAATTATAACAAAAGGTTCATGGGTCAAGATGTGGACAAGGAGAGATCACTCAACAATTATTGTCATGGGCAAAACAGATTCAGCTTGGGATATTTGATTTAATTTATAACCAATCATATCAGAGTGGGATAATGCAAAATAAAATCCAAATCCACTGTAAGGTCCCATCTCCACAAGGCTGCAGGTCCTTCTCCAGCATGAGCTTCCCACAGGGTCAAAAACTCTTTTGGGCATCCACTTGCTCTGAGTTGGGTCTTCCACAGACTACAGGTAGGGATCTCCCTGTTTCACCATAGTCCCGATGTGCCTCCTCCTTATTCACCAGCCTTGGTGTCTTCAGAGCTGTTTCTTGCATGTCCTCACTGCAGCTGCAATTGCACAGGGATTTCTCTCCCTCCTCTTGAATCCATCCTCCCAGAGGGGATGCCACCACTGCAGATGGGCCCAGCCTTGGCCTGCATCAGGTCCAGCTTGGAGCTGGCTGACATCAGCTTTGACAGATTTAGGAGAAGCTTCTGGCAGCTTTTCACAGAAAACATTTGTTTGCCCCTGTGTCTACCAAAATCTTACCATGCAAACTAGTACAATGATCCATTGTACTAGTACAATGACCCAACAGTAACAGGTTCAAAGGAAAGAATGAGCTAATCAACATGAAATGTTTGAGAAGATGAAGTCTAATTTGTAGTACATGAATATATGAGTGAGTAGAGGGAGCAGCTGGGATCTTTTCATTTGGTTTTCTCTTTTACTGTGTGTGGTAGAAAAGGAATGTCTCTTATGATTTGGGGACTTTTTTAGAGGCAAATATAAAAACAAGGTCTTTTTTTGTTACATATAGAACTTTTATGCATTCCTTCAAGGAGTTTACAATCTCATTGTGAAGGCTATTAACTTGTACTCTAATAACTGCCTCAAAAAGCAGTTAAATAATTAAAGAAAAAAACCCAAAAATTTCCCTGTAATTCATAAGTCATAATTATTATGAGAATAGACATTAATTTTCATATATTGCAATGGAATCTAGGAAGTTAACTGTAAATCATCTTCCTAACAATTGCAGAAGTGCCCTGTGTAACTCACTGTAGGTACACACTGATGTCTATTCTAGGCATTAATTCTCTTCTCCCCCTGATAAAAACAATAAGACTCAATTCCCAGTCACATAAAGGCAAAACATGAAACACAACTAAAAACCACCTAGATTTCCATTTCCTAAGAAAAGCCATGATTCTTCATGATTCATAGTAGTACATTTTTTCCAAGGACAGAGTCCTTGAGCAATAGAAGACAGCAAACAATATATTAAAAAACCAAACCAAACCAACCAACCAACCAAACAAACAAACAAGAGAAAAACAAAAACAAACAAAAAAAAGAGATAACCCCCCCCAAAAAAACCCCACAAACAAACAAACAAAAAACCCCAAACAAACAACAACAACAACAACAACAACAAAAACAGTAAGGGAATATATCAAAATTATTTTGCCCCTTGTTACCACAAAATAATAAAATGGTTTCGGTTAGAAGGGACCTTAACAATTGTCTAGTTCCTACTGTGCCATGGGCAGGGATATTTTCCACTAAACTGAGTTGTTCAAGGCCCCATCCAACCTGGCCTTGAGCAGTCCGGGGATGGGACAGCCACAGCTTCTCTGAGGAACCTGTTCAAGTGTCTCACCACCATCACAATAAAGAATGTCTTCCTAATATCTCATCTAAACTCCTTCTTTCAGTTTGAATCCATTCCCCTCTGTCCTATCACGTATGCCCTTGTAAAAAGTCCCTTCACAACTTTCTTGTCAGCCCCATTGAGTTACTAGAAGGCTACTGTAATGTCATCTTGGAATCTTCTCCAGGATGAGCAGCCTCATAAAACCTGAGTTCCTTGTATGCACAATCCTTCACAGGAATCTAAAAGCTTCACAGTACAGACATCTTGGCAGCTTAGGAACTCTTAAGGAAATTAGGACTTCTAAGTTATTTATTTTGATGTTGGGAGTTAAAAACATATCAGCTTTGGAAACATCATGAAAATATTAGTGCTTTTTCAATATTTACATATGTATTGGTAGGATTTAGAAGGGCAATCTCCTTTAAAATTGTTATTAATATATAACTTTTTTCAGTTTAGGGATTGCAGTGTTCCTAGTTCAGTATAATGAGTGGAATTCATAATTAGTAATGGTGGCTGTTTGGAGAATATAAAGGTTTTACTGGAGCCTGAAAAGTTATTAAAAGAGATTACCTTGATCTGTTAATCTGTCATTGTTATTATCTCTCTGCAATCAAATAGGTTAAATCGCCTAAGTTTCTGAAGATAATTGTGGATAGGATGGATGTTTATCAATTATGAATCAATTAATTTATACTATAGCTATGCAAACATTATTTTTAATGCTATGTCAGATTTTATTCTCTTGCCGAATTTCCTGAAGATAAATTCTCAGTTCATAGCTTCTAATTTTTCAGCTAATTTCTACCAGAGGGTTATGATACACAAATCATTGGACAAAATAATTCAAATAAATGGTGGTAACAAATAACATGCATTTTTATACAATCTTTCATCTTAACTCTATATCCAGTATCTCATGAGTGCCTAATATTGTGATACTTCAAGCAGAATCCAGCCTTCATTTGTACCTTTTCATAGTGGTAATTTTGATGTGAAAGTAGGCAAGTAGATAGGCAGCTCTTTCCAGACTAAGAGAAACTATCAATGATCTTTCTAAGTAAGGTCTTTTGTAACAAACTTCAGCAGACAGATGATTATAACAGAACCATTTATAGAAAATTCTTCTTACTTTTTGCGTGTGAGAGTGGCAGCTATGCTGTAAGAAATATTCTAAGTATATATTGGTAACAAACACACAAATTGGTCACACACAATTAAAAAGTGTTCTTTTCATTTTCCTTTGGGACGCTTTTTATATAAAATTTTATCAGAGATTATTATTAAAAAAACAATTATTATATCTTTATTATGTTATTTCTTATATTGGTAAATAATATTTATTATGTGAAGAAATGGGAAAGTCTTCATGGTCAAGAGAATTAGAAGAGTTACAAAGTTATATTAGTTTTCCCAAAAAACCCCATCAGTATTTTTACTACCTGGTATTTAAATAATCCATTATAAGTAAGCTTCTCCTAGATGACAACAACATCTCCAGCAAACAGCAGCTACAACAAACAACAAACCTCCATTTCCAGACTGATCATAAAACAGAAATTCAGGCAGCAGATCCTGAGTTAAACATCACATATTTTACAGCTCTATAGTTAACATCTCTATCCTCTGGATAGTTTTATCCTTCAGATACCTTGGCATTAGGATTGATCAGTCACATATTAATGTACTGTAAACACTAAATATTGCATATAAAAATATTTAGTCTATACTGGGAGTGATACAATGCAGAATTGTTACAGTTTCACTTAAATAGAATTTAAATCATGTATCAAGTATTTTTCTTCTTTGAACTGCAATGATATCTAAACTATTAGTAGGAGAAACAGTAGTCATTTAGAGGGGAATCTTCCCAAATCTCCCAGGTAATAGTGCCCTAATTCTACCTTTGCTGAAGACTGTGGTAAATTTTCATTATACTTCCAGGAAGAGAATTTGGCTGGTGTTTTGAGAACTTCACGTTTAGGCTAAGCTTTATTCAACTACTTAATTAAAATTTCTGCTTGTTTTCTACTTGGTTATTATTCCTATGGTGAGCTTAATTGCTGCTATATGAACAGTGCATTTGCCTGGAGATATTTATTAGTTTTCTGTTGAGAAGCATTCACTTGTTATACACAGTTTGTGGTAAGATTTTTAAAGCACTACCCTACTTCTATGCACGTAGTTCATAGGATGAAGTCTGTAGTGTGAAACCATATAGAGCAATTAGTTTCTTTTAAAAACTGACAGTAATATCTTTATTCATTCAGATGCTGCAAACTTCTTTCCCTCTTCTCTCCTTGCTTGGGTAAGTATTATTATGACACTGCATGATGCTCTGTGTGTAGCTGAGGATTTTCAGAGGTTATGCAACTTTCACATTCCATACATGCACAACATTCCATCTCAAGTTCATACTGAAAGTGTTCGGTTTTGCAACCCCTTTTTTTTTTCAGTATCAAACTCAGAAAGAATAATTACAGTAATAGTGGTAGGCAAGAAAAATTGCAACAATTAATATATCTGTCAAATACAAGAAACATTTTTTTCTAGCTTATTTCTGTTATGCGTTGAATCATTAAATATCCTTGCTTTTAGTCTTTAGTATTTTACAGAAAAATTAATGATTCTTCCTGTTTATACTGTACAACTCTGACATGCTCCACCTTCCAATAACTTTTTTAACTCTTTATCCTTATTATTAACTTCAAAAAAGTGCACTGATCCCAAAAGCAGTTGGAGAAGTGAAGCAGAAATAAATTGACACACAGACACATTTTCTCAAACACAAAACTCTGAACCATTCTGATGGATAGTGAATGTAATCTGTGTATCTATTTAGCCATCATCTCTCTGATGAAATATAATATTGTATCAACAGTATATGCTACACAGGTCAATAGTTCTAGACTGTGGTACATAAACTCAAATACTCCTTTCTTTTCAGAATTATTGTATTCAACAAATTTACCTTCTGAACATACACTTATTTACCTGCCTATGTTATTCTTTCATCACCTCAATACAGGCACAATTTGATAATTTTTGTTGTGTGTTTTTCTTCTCCAAGACATTTTGACTGTTTCTATGTAGGTACGTATATCTTCCTTCCTCTTATGATGTCATTCAACATACTGCAAATACACAAAAGCTGTTTTCTATAGGAAAAAACATGCTTTGTATTAACATTTGTATGCTATAATATACATTTATCTTTTAAGCTTTTAGGAAAGCTGTTTTAGGAAAGTATGTTTTAAGGATCATATATACTTTGTTATCTCATACCCAGTGACCATAGCAAATGTAGTTTTTCTTGTATTTTCTTTTCTATTTTATGTCTTCATTACATCACACTATAACAACAAGTTCTCAATTTTCACATCACAACTATTCTTCAGGAAAACAATGCTTACTAAATATTTGAAAAACACATTTATTCCCGATATTTGAGTTTACTTAAAATGTTATCTTTGTGTACCTTGATTTCAAGACAGTGAATTTCATAGGGACGTAGGGATATCTACAATTCTTTCTGTTTCTTTTCTGCATTTAAGTCAAGTTTTTAACAGGAGCTGTTCTGAGTCATTTTCTCAGTGAAAAAAATTGGTATCTTAGCTACTTAAGAGAAAAAAGTATTCCGTGGGTTTCTAATGCGTGGAATTGTGTATGATACACAACTTAAATTTAAGTCATATGTCCCTTAGTCATTCTCACAAAATTTCTAGTTTAAGAAAAAATAATGCAGCAAGGGTCAAAATGCTGACCCAGTAATGTTTTCAAAGTCTTGTGATTTATTCAAATCCACATATTTTTCTGACAAAATCCACAAAAGATTCTTATTCTTTACAAAAGTATACAGCTATTATACGTCTTTTCTAGGTACATGAGAGCAGGTTAAATACTTCTCTAATATTTTCAGGAAATGGACAGCTTGGTAGGTACAGCCCAAGGAGAGGCAAAGACAACTAAGAGGCCATTATGTGGATTAATTCAAAAAGTCATTTTAGCCCTTGGAAGACATCCCAGTGTCCTAGAATTAGGCAATGACAAAGTTGAGCTTTATGTCTCTTGTGTGCAATCACTTACTTCTCCACCTTTCAGCTGGCACTGCATGCCCGTTGGCTATTACTGAGAATGTAGCTGAGTTTTAACTCATTAATGTGATAGCAACTCACCAGCTGACACCGGAGACCTTGGGCTTTAATGGGCATGTTCACTGAATTCTAGTGGGATTCCTTTGTTGTGAGTGAGCATGGACCAGAGAGAGCAACCTAATTGCTCAGCAGCAGCAGACACACTGGCTCTGTGTGAGAGAACTTATGTGAATGACTCATGCTAGTTGTCTGAAGAAGTGGGCACTGTTACTAAATGCTTAAAAGCCTCTTTTAATAATAAAATTTTAGTATGGCTAGGGAGGATATGAGAAAACCAGGAAAATTAAATTACCTAGAAATATTATTACAACTATTTCATTCTTTCTGGAAGTTTCTTAGTAATTCTGTTTTGTCAATACAGGTTTATGTTTTCATTTAAATAAACAAGATTGATGTAAATATAAAGCAATATACTAGAAAATAGGCTGCCAACAGTCTTTAGAGTAATATCCCAAAGCCCAGTCAAAAAGACCCACCTTAGTTGTGACAGTAGAGCCTATTTTGGCTTCTCAGTAACTCAACTATCTTACACTACTTGAAATATTTTTTTGTGTATTTTATATTTCCACTCCACTATGCCACTTGGCCTTTTTAATCTCATTAGTTGTACAATCAAGGATAGTATTTGCTGTTATAATAGATATTTGGACTAAGCCTCCTCTGTAATAACTTACTGGAATATTTTTGTGTAGAAAGGTCAAAGTTCCTTGACAAAAGGGCATTCTTTTGTTAGGCAGTACTACACACAGAGGATTTTGTCTGATCTTACATCCAGGTTTTTCTAGAGTTCCTTGGTACCTTAATGAGCAGAAAGACAAGATTCCAGATTAATATAGAAGTGTTTGGTGTGTGTATCTCAGTTAGAGCAGACTACAGCAGTGCGTTGGAGGACAATAATACTGAGAGGTCAGGTAGTTGGGCTAGATGATTATTGTAGGTTCTTTCCAGCTGAAATTTCTATTCTTCTATTCTATTCTATTCTATTCTATTCTATTCTATTCTATTCTATTCTATTCTATTCTATNTTCTACTCTTCTATTCTATTCTATTCTATTCTATTCTATTCTATTCTATTCTATTCTATTCTATTCTATTCTATTCTATTCTATTCTATTCTATTCTATTCTATTCTATTCTATTCTATTCTATTCTATTCTATTCTATTCTATTCTGTTCCGTTCTGGTCTAGTCTAGTCTGTTCCGTTCTGTTCTGTTCTGTTATGTTCTGTTATGTTATGTTATGTTATGTTATGTTCTGTTATGTTATGTTATGTTCTGTTATGTTATGTTATGTTATGTTATGTTATGTGTAAATATAGGTAAATCCAGGATGGAAAATCGTGCATTGCTCAGGCCAAATACAGAAGTCTGTAACTAGGAAGAGGAGGCTCTTCAGAACTCAGAAGTTTTAGCAGCAGTTGTTTCTTCAGAATTTTAAGCGAGAATGGCTTTTTGAATTTCACCAGTGCATCAATAGAAAATACCCTGTAACATCAAAGTTTAGCATTATTTTAGGAAAAATAAAAATGTTTTGGAATATTGTTGTAATACGATTTATTACATTTCTGCATAATTCCAGTTACATTAAAATAGAGAGTACAAGTGAAGAGACTGAAAAAAAAAATACTTGGAGTCTTTTAATGTATGTTTTTACATTCTGCTATGGCTGTAGTGAAAGCAGTCCCCAACAGCATAAAGAAATTAATCAGTGCAACTAAACATGGGGTTAAGGATCACCAAAGCCATTCCTAAACAAGTGAAGTAGCAGCCTCTCCCACAGAAACACAGAATATTCTGGGTGGAAAGGGACCCAAAGGATTGTTGATTCCAACTCCTGAGTGCATGGCCGGTACATAGATGCCTGTGTAGTTCTTACCTCTCACCTCTCAAGTCTTTATATTGTGAGTTTAAATACCTGAGAAAACATCAGTTTTCCACAGAAACTATTTTATTTGTTTTGATTTCTGTTTTAGGCAATTCTTTTCAACCATCTCTCAATATGAATATCAAGCTATATAAAATTCTGTATAACACAAATGATGAGGGACATCATTCACTTACTGAACTGGAGAAAAATTATATGCCCTATTCTACTTTTTCAGGTAAACAATTAATACCCAATAAAAATTAAAATGGTTAATTTAGAAAATGACCTCATTTAAAATTATTTTTTTATGTTTGAAAATTGATGATATCAAACCATCTCAAGACAATGCCAATTATTCCCCAATAAGAAATAATATGAATACTGTTTTAGGGGATTAGATCCTACACATTTCATTTATGTAACTAGTTCCACAGAAACCACTGAAACTATGCACATAGTGGGGATGATTAATATGAGAAAGGCTTGCAAGATAAATCACTTCAGGTATGTTGTTACTTTTCACTGTTAGCTTAAAAAAAAGAGAGAGAGAGAAAAAGACCATATTTCAAATAGTATAGAACCAAAATTTAACAGAAAGTTAAATATTTGGAAACATAGTTCTGGTAAAATTGATGTCGGGTTGCTATAATAGATTATTTATGAAATGTTAGTTTTAACACCAAACATTACTTTTCTGGCAATTATTAGGCTGTTTTGAATTTTGTCTACATCCTCTTGCTATCTGGATGGTGTATACAGAATACGGTCGCGAAGGTGAGCCCAAGTTAGTTAACGTAAAAGTACAGACTCAACTTTTCCATGAGATACGCACGGAGTTCCAGGAAAAGGGAAAGTTCCCTTTAAGGAAAAATCAGGTCTATGTCCTCCTGAATCAACTCAATTGATACGGGATGGGAAAGATTTTTGGCCTCTTCTTCTTTTGCATTGTGGCACTACTGGCATTCTATTAGAGCAAGAGTATGTGCATTTGCATGGCTAGTCCAAGGGGGATGGGAATAAAGAAGGATACATGGAGACAGGACTCTCTGAACTCAGTTCTTATATGTCTGGCCACAGTCTGGCTTCCAAAAGGTATTGTCAAAATATGAAAAAAAATGCTATTCTTTAGCAAAACGACCACTTACTATGGTACCTGTCTATTTCCCAAGGTTTTTATGGTTTGATTTGTGAAACCATGAATATGACCCTATTTGGAGTTACAAAACCAAAACCAAAACCAAAACCAAAACCAAAACCAAAACCAAAACCAAAACCAAAACCAAAACCAAAAACTGAAGTCATAAATTTTAAAACTAAAAGGAAAAATATAATCCAATAAAACAGTTATTTTTAAAAGTTTGTTTAACTCCTGTCTTATTTGGTATTGAAAGATGGTTATAGGGAGTACAAAAGCAGTTGAGTCAAAAAGTGTATGTATCTTGTCAGAAGAGAAAGAATGGCACATTGTTGGTTAGTTTGGAAAATGACATCTGTAGTTTCATAGGTGAGACTCCAAATACACAGGGAGCTATAAATGCTAAAACATTAAATTTATCAAGAGCAGAATTATGTGTTGATAGATTTGAAGATTTACATCTGCTGAAATGATAAAAAAGAAAATTACAATTACACTAGGAAAAATTCAAAATATATGAGGCTATCAGTGAAACAGAAAGGATACATGACAGGAAACTCGGGAATAAAACCGTGTGGTTTACACTGCAAATTTAAATGATTGTGCAGCATCATGCCTCCAACTGTGGAAGTCATTCTCATCTCTGTAGTAATTACATGTTATTAACTTCAGTCAATTTTCTTCAGATTTGCACAGTTGTCAAATAGAAAATATATTCTATAGCTTTTAGGAAGGAAGTTTTACTTTCGAGGTTGAATATCTAACCAAGCTGAAGCTTAAGGTGTTGGTAAAAAATCAATAAATAATTAAATAAACATGAAGATGTAAGAAGGGAAAGAAATACTGTGGCATGATTACTGGGATCATGAGAACCTTGCAAAAGGCAGTGCATTTACTATGCACCTGGGATTTGGAAACAGTGGATGTAAGGATAGCATCGAAGTTACAAATGATAATGCTACCAAGAAAGCTACTGAAGTAAACTGCAAACAACTTACAAGTTCATGGATTTTGCAATTCAATGCATCCTAAGGGAATAGTTTTAAAAGTGAACATTGAAAGTTTAACACCAGGCAGTGTAGAAATAAGCATTTCATAATTTCTAACACTTGATTGAAGCTGCCTTGTGTAAAGAATTTATGTTTATTTTTAAGATTACATTACATCTGGCAGTAATAATAACAATAAAAACACTGGAACCTAAAAAAACTGTTTCTCTTGGAAAAGGAGTTGATATCAATGAATGATTCAGCAGTTGGAAAACAGTATGTTTATCAGTATCAACAGTAGATTGTCAGCAGAGTGAGCGAGCAGAAAATTTCACTGAAATAAATCAGTGATAATCTTTCCTAAAACTGGTAAGTTTTATGGAAGAATCTCAAACAGATAAAACAATTTTTCATAGACAAAAAAAAAGCTTTACCCCTATATGCACTGGATAAATTTTTGAAGTCACTATGAGTATTGTTGCTTTGTTATTATGAAATAAACATATTTTTCTTCTTTATTTTAAGGTGGATTTAGTAACTATTTACTCTTAGACTGTCTTCATTTCCACTGGTTTCTAGTAATATTATTGAGAGTTGAAGAGCTCAAGGATCAGCTGACAGCCAGAATACTTTTCTTTCTTAAATTTTTCACTAGAGTTAAAATGATATAGATGAATAATGAATTTGTGAAAGCAGTATATCACCAGTGATATTTTCTGTAATTCTGTAGCATAAAGACTTACTCTATGTCTTTCAAATCAAGAGCTTTCTTTTTTTGGTTGGGGTGTTTGCAGCTCTTCATTGAGCTCAAAACTTGGCCCTGTACAGGACCATCCCCAGGAGTCACATCATGGGCCTGAGAGCTTTGTCCAAACACTTCTTGGACTCTGCCAGGCTTTGTGGTGTGACCCCCTTCCCTGGAGGAACTGTTGCATCTGAATGTCATAGAGTTGGTGATTCATATTTTCAGTTGTGTATAGAACTATTTGTAGATTCTTGGTAGTCAAAGAAAACCTTGCCTTTAGTTATTTTATTTTAGTATTTGATCACTTCATTGGTGATTGGTTGATTTTTACCATTCATTTAAATGTCATTGCATTGAATATAAAATTTAAAGTCTTATTGATTGTAACTTGGTAATGTTTCTTAACATATGTGTAGTTAGAGTAATAAAATTAATGTAGCACCTGACCTTGGGAGCTCTCTCTGAGCTAGTGTTTTCATAGGAGGTTTATTATATTTGCTGTCACTAAAGGGCTTTCTTTGTGGCAGTTATACAATGGTCTCCTATTGAGATATTCTTTCAGCACTTGTTCCTCTCTGGACTTACAGTGTTCAGTAGCCAGATCTGTACATTAAAGGTCATTTTTTTATGAATGCCAGAAGCCAATACAGACAAGTGTACACAAATACCTGCAAAGAAAATGCCACTTAAAAATAAAGATGTTTTTATCTTGAGCAATGATATGTTAGGTAATTAATTTTAAAATCCAGGACATTTCTGTTCACTTCACTGTTTCCATGTTGTATTTGCTAGGCTTAACAGTCTAATTACAAGGACATGGGGAAATTTTCAAAAATAATCTTCTCCATATATCCTTACAAAGAGTAAGATTAAGATTCTATGTATCTATGTATGTTCATATTTGACTGAAGGATCAGTTTTTAGCCTGTAACAGATAACATAGCTCAGACACCAACACAACTCATAAGACAGCTTTTTCAAAATTTTCATATGCTACTTTTTCTGCAACAAAATTTTAAAATCACAATAATTTAAGTGAACAAGGAATGTGGCTATAAAAACTGTATCAAAAAATCACTTTGTCTCTATTTCTTTTATTTTCAATACATTTTACCATAGGTTCTATAGTAAGTATAGTATAGAAATAGGGCATGATTGTCTCTTTACTTTTATTTCATGCTGCTTCATCTTCTTTGACTAATGATTGTAAAATAAAAGCTGCAGAGCTAATGACAAATCAAGTTCCACAAGTACTAAGTTTATTGTATTTTATCAGAATATTTTGATGAGGATACTTTTGCTGCATTAAGTAAATTCATTTTCTAAGTGAACACAACAGTTACTTAACAGCTCTCAGGAATAGTAGATATAAGTCTGGTCCTGACATGAAGATACTATAATGCTTTTTTTAAAGCTTCCCTCTTCCTGTAATGCAAAATAAGTTGACAAACAGCAATAGATTTAAAATCTGGCCAAGAAACTAGAGATAATTAAAAAGGTATCTGAATGGAATCACTGAATTTAGGACATTAGTGAGCTATCCCTAAAGATAATGCTGAATTGAAAAGTGGAAAATAACTGTTAATATATAACAATATATTTATTGTTTATAAATATAAACAATGTACTCTTCTCTTAGACTAAACAGAAGTTTTGTTAATTGTGTTGTCCAGTAAAATATGAATAAATAAATAATACTATTCAGATACTTTTAGTGCTTCCACCATTTTGCTTTTACATACAGTTATGATGGAATGCTAGACTAATATTCAAAAAAATAGCCCATCCTTGTACAGCAACAAAGTAACACACTAGATGAATAAGGGAATGATGGCAACAAAATGGTATTTTTTGTAGTAGCCAAACAATTCATTAATACTTTCTGTTTCTCAAGCCTGTTTAGTAGCAAAGTTGAAATCCGAACATAAGACCAGAATGAAAATCCAGCATTGCACGAAGCAGTAAATTAGGATATTGCTTCGTACTTTTTCATAATACAGCATAAAATGTACTTTCAGTTAAGGATTTACAGATAAAGCCAGTCCCTAATCCTTATGAGAGAACTGGCAGTCAGCATGAACAGAGATCATAATGGGTACGTCGTGACTTCTCCATAGCTCCTATCTAAGAGGAAATACAAAGATTGTCTTTCCTACTTTGTATTTTGTCTGGCAATATTTTTTTCTGGTAAAATTTGGATGAAGTAATTGAAGACAGAGAGCAATTTTATTGAGGGTAAAATGACATGTTCTTAGCAGGTCAATATAAATAAAATTATGTTTCTAATCAAAATTCAATCTTGTCTTTTCTAAGCACCTTTTCTGAAAGTATTTTTGGGAATTTGCATCTATGTTTATGCATCTACTTTTTTTCTCTGCTATCTCCTCTGGAACTTATGTGTGGCATGCCAGAATGTATTAATATTTTTCATGCTACTATCTGGAATTATTTGACCTAATCTGATAAAGAGTAAAGAATCTAATAGATTATTACATTTAAGATGATGAATAGAGTATTATGCATCAATTTGGCTCTTTTAACAACAGGAAATCAAGTACCATTTAACTGACAGACATTTTCTAATACCAAAATACTTCAGCTCTGTTCAAGATTAGGTTATGCAAAAAAAACCTTACATCAGTTAGAGCAAAGTCTCCATGTAGATTTAGCATTGCTTTGAGATAGTAATCAGTATCTAAAAAGCCTTTTGATTGGTTCTGATAAGTAATCTCTTCTTGTGCAATTACAAAACTGTCTCTAAAGACTTGCATTAGCCTTCTCCTTTTGGGACTCACTCTATTTAGGTTCACCCAGACATGCCCTCAGGCACATTTCTTAATCTCCTGTTGATGTAAATTCCACTTACAGAAGGCTGACCAAGGAGGCCATTGGAACCTCCCATTGCCCCAAATTTTACAGCAAATTTGAAAAACTATTCTGAGTATTCAGAGATTGTGTTTTTTTCTTCTGAGTTTTTATTCATCTCAATAATAGTACTCCCATGTACTGAAGATATCCATCAGACTCAGTTATGTCTTGATTAGCCTGCAGGAAAAATTCTAAATATCAATAGTAGGGAGATATAATTCCTTCAATACTGACATACCAAATAAACAAATAAAACTTAGTTCTGCATGCATAAATATCACATAATATGAGAGGAGATATTGATATGATGCACTGTCCAAGAGTTTTATTATAAATTGTGGCTATTATATGTTTGCAGGAACTACTGTAAAATCTTTAATATTTTGTTTTGAATGACTATAGGACAAGTGTTTTTGATGTGGAAAATAAACATGAAGTATTCAATTGAGAAATAAGATAGTAAGATAGAAAGTCATAATTAGACCTGTAAACAAATAAAAGATTCGTAGAGAAGACTAAATTCCCAAGGAATCTAAAAATACTACCACAATGACATTACAACTATTGGGAGCATATAGACTTTCTTAAGTGTATTTTCTCAAACATGCAAAGCAGATCGATGCAAAAAACCTATATACCAGTACCATTCACAGAAAAAACCTGACCATTTTCCTAACTCATGTGTGGAGTTTGAGCCTGTATAGGTGCTTTGAACAATGCTACAATTTCTATAGTGATAATCCAGGACTTGCTTTTCACAACTATGCACTCTTAACTCCAGGCTACAGAAACATCTGATTCTGTATCAGTACACAAGCATTTTATGTTGTAAGTTTTACCAAAGGCAGTAAAGAACATCACTGTTTTTCCTTTTTAAATTTGAGCACAGAAAAATTGGATGCCAAAATTTGCCTTGATAAAGTCCATTTGATTCAATGAGATTACTTTGATTTAAATTAATTTTTGCTTACGAAGCTAGAAGAGGCTTATATCCCCTCATAACCTACATTTCCACTGAACAGTTAAACTGACCTTCAAATGTAAGCCTCTTTGTAAACCTGAAATTCTTATGAGTGCCTGGTGTGCACTGGTGCCTCATGACAGTGTTTTGTGCTATAGAAACAAAGCAAATGTCCTTCTGGGAGAGAGGGGTCTTCAAAAGTAGCAACATCTGTACCCTGCACCTTGACACCTCTGTTAAGAGGAAAAGAAGCGTGGTTGTAACAGGCGACTCCCTTCTAAAGGGAACAGAGGTCCCAATGTGCAAACTGGACTCAACCCACAGGAAATCCTGCTCTCTCCCAGGGGCTTGGGTGAGGGTCATTACTGGAAAATCTCTCCAGTTTTGTAAAGCCCCCTGATTACCAGCTGTTACTGATTGCTCAAGCTGGCAGTGACAATAACAAAGTCCAGAGTCAATCAAAAGAGACTTCAGGGCCTTGGGACATTTGGTTGAATAATCAGAAGATCAGCTAGTGGTTTTCTCAATCCTTCCAGTAACAAGGAATATTACTGTTAGGAAAGGGCAGATCTGTCAGGTCAGTGTATGGCTCTGAGACTGGTATAAGCAGAAAAAGTCTGGGATTATCTATTCAGTGCCTGGTCTACTGACTCCTGGTGGGATCTAGACAGGAATAAGAGCCTCTCTAGAGGGGAAGAAGATTTCTAATACAGGATAATTGTTGATAGAGCTTTAACTTGGAAGAGGGAAAAAGAAAATACCAGGCTTGCAAGTGATGAACAATGGGGTGGTGTGTCAAAACTTGAGGAAATGAGAATTAATGGGATCCCTCAACCTGCATCATGAGAAGCTGGCTATAAAGTACCACTCCTGAAATGTTTCCACACTAATGCATGCATCAAAAACTAACAAAACAATCTTGTATTTGACCCAGTCCCAGATATTTGGTATCAAACCAAAGCCTTGTGAGAACCAGATGAAATCACTTGGTTTGTTCAGCCTGGAGGAGACTTAGGGGAGACCTCATTGCAGTCTACAGTTTCCTCATGAGGAGAGGGGCAGACACTGGATCTCTTCTCTGTGGTGATCAGTGACAGGAGCCAAGGAGCAATGGAACAGGCTCCCCACAGAAGTGGGCACACTACCAAGCTTGTCTGAGTTCAAAAAAATATTCGGACAATACATCTGGGCACGTGGTGTGATTCTAGAGATATCCTGAACAGGGCAAGGAGTTGAAATCAATGATCATGATGAGTTCCTTCCATCTCAGTTTATTCTGTAATTCTATGAAAATAGTAATCCAATACGACCATTTCTTAGAAACTTTGCTTAAGAAATTTTCTGTTCAAGGCACATGGCAAAATGCTGCAGCATCACAGTTCAAGTCCCTTGGGATTAAAGTAATAAAACCTGAGTGCAAAGCCAAATGTGTTGTACTTCAATGAAAGCTTTTTTTTTTTTTTTTTT
>VXBR01000469.1:67583-77875 GCA_013400215.1 Cisticola juncidis | reverse complement strand
TTTTTTTTTTTTTTTGGTAAGAGAAAAAGAAACCTGCAGTTAACCAAACTGCAAGAAGACCATTTTGTACCAAGTGGCCAAGTGGCCAAGGTTCTGGTGGTGCTGGGCCTCAGAGATGGCCTTTGTGAGGATAGGTTGGGTCTACTCCCTGCCAGACACAGACATTTCCAGACATATCCGGTGAGTTCTATAACAGACCCACCACAGCAGACATGTCAACAACCTGATGGCACTTCTGTGAATGTATTTAAGAAAGACAACAAACTCCACCCAGGCAGAGAAGGAGGGAAAGGAATTCGGTGTGGAATGGTGAACACAACGATCAGAGAAGGAGGTGGAGCAGGTACTGCGATGCCAGAGTGCTTCCCTGTGGTCCACAGAGAGGAGCAGATACCCATGCTGCAGGCCATGAAGGATTCCATGGTGGAGCAGGCAGGTATTTCCTGAAGGATCTTCAGCCTGTTTAAAGTCCACACAGAAGCAGTCTTATCCGGAAATACTGCATTCCTTGGGAGGGTCTGCATGCTGAACCAGGGGAAAAGTAAGAGAAGAGACCAACGGAGAGGAGCAGTTACATACTGACCATTGCCTTCAGTGCTCCGTTCCCCCAGGCTGCCAAAGGTAGGGAGAGTAGTCAGAGGTATCATGTTGAGAAGGAAACCAGCTGAGCTCAGGGAAGACAGATGTCTGGGAAAGGTAAAATTTTGATAGTTGTGGGGATTTTTTCTGTGTGTGGGGTTTTTTGTTGGTCTTTTTGGGGTTTCTTGTTGCGTGGTTTTTTTTTTTTTTTTTTTTTTTTTTTTTTTTTTCATTTTTTTTTTTCATANTTTTTTTTTTTTTTTTAACTTTTTTTTTGTTTTGTTTTTGTTTTTGTTTTTGGTTGTTTTTTGGGGTTTTTTGGGGGTTTTTTTGGGGTTTTTTGGGTTTTTTTGGGTTTTTGGGGGGGTTTTTTTGTGGGTTTTTTTCATTTATTTTTGTTTGGTTTTGTTTTGTTTTGTTTTGTTTTTTCTCTTTGTTTTATGTTTTGGTCCTCAGTACCTGAAAATGCTTTGGGAATATATACAATTATGTTTTCCCTTCTCAAGACTGTTTTGCCCATGACAGTAATGGGTAATTAATCTCATTTTATCTAAACCCATGAGTTTTCTCATCCTATTTTTACGCTCCATCCTGAAGAGCAGAGTGAGTGGGAGAATTGCTGAGTGGGTAACTGGCTGCTGGACAAGAATAACTCTATTGTAGCTTTCTAAGTGGCAAACTATTACTCAAATTAGATCTAAGAGCTCTGTCTGGAGTAGAGGAATGTTACTGGTATTACATGCCAGGGCTAACTCTATGGTGAAACTGTGCCAGAAGAATAAGTAACACTTAGGATACCTCAGCATAAAGAGGGAAACATCTTAATCTTCACAGGAGGATTCAAAACAAAATGAAGATACAGAATAATTTCTGAAAAATATAAAATCCTTTAAATATGGACTGTTATATAACAAATTGAATTCAGACAAATGTACTGTCTAGATCAACCTCACAATCATTTAACATAACTAGAGAAGTTTTATATTTGTTTATTTTTTCATTTCATTCTTTTGAAAACAAACAAACAAACAAAACCCCAGATTTTGTTGTAACACAAAGCTGGTGGCTGACATAAGCACTGATAGCACTGAACACATACTTTAGTGTAAGAAATTCTCTGAGGAAACACCATGCACAGGAAACTATGGTTTGTTGCTTTTCTTTTTTTTTCTTTTTTTTTTTTTTTTCAATAAAAGCAGGTCATTATGAGAACCAGAAATTCTGCCCTTTTCTGCCCTGCTTCTAAGCATAGTTCTACCATTTACACCACAGCCATGTTCTAAAAGGACTGTATATTAGTTATAGAATATTTTTTCTAGCCTTATATAAAAGTATATCTGAAATCTGAACAATAATAACTTCAGCATGTATTCATGACTTGTTTATAATGTTTCATACATTTTTTTTAATATCTCTTCAGGAACTGTGGCCAGTAGTGTTTTCTGCACCACAGGGTACATTATCAATAACAGCTGCCCACAGTTACAATTAGACTACTGAAATGAGAATTAGGAGGATCTTTTCATGAAAAATTTCAGCTTGCCTCATACTTTATGAAGTATTCAAGTGGAACCATACATATACACACATAAACAGAATGTGTTTGTTTTATAGGAAAAGTAGAGAAATAAAGAATATAGGCATTGAAGCTTGTAACAAGGTCAATATAATTTTAGGGCTTAGTATATATGTTTATAACTGAAATATTATTTGTTATTGTCAATTATTGACTAATAGAACATATTAATTCTATGTAGGATATTTTTCATACTTCCTTTCTGAAAATTCTTTTTTTTTATGGTTTTTCAACATGTATAAAATCCAGCTGCTTTGCCAGTAGAAAATGTTCAAAATTTGTGCAGCTTCAAAATGTTATTGGGTAGCTAAGAAATATTAACAGCCCTGTTTGCTGTATAAGTGTGCTAACTTGCACCTCAATCCTACTCTTGGAGGATACTTAAATATGTTTTTAATTGTCTGTAATACCTGTAACGGTTGATTTTATTCTTTTCATCTATCCTATGTGTTCCTCTTTTCAGAAGGTATTGCAAAAAGGTATCTACAGGTATGGTATGTATGGACTTTCATCATAATACTTTCAAAGATGTAAATGTTTGTTAAATTATTTCTACTAGATTTTTTTTCCCAAGTAGGAAGGTTGTATAGACAATAAAGTAAATGGCTGCATTATTAAGGACTTGTCCAAAGCTTTGTAAAACTGTGAGAAAGCCAAGAAATAAACATAAAACTTTAAAGTTGTAGAGCAGGTCCAAAATTGCTGGCCACATTTCTTAAACTTAATCTAACAGTCTTTCTTAACTATCTCAGTGCAATATCTCTATATAGATATAGTAACTTACCTCAGTTAAATTTGGGAAAAATAAGCCCTCATTGATATTCAGAATTAAATCAATTATGGCGCAATTTTAATATTAACAATCTTTCTTCTACAAGAAAGAAACAAGAGAAAACCTCTTACAAACAGGAAAACTTCATTAAAATGTACTATAATCCGTCCAATAGAGCTATAACAGACAGACGAATATAAATGAATAGTAGACTACTAAGTAAAAGTTCATTTAATAGCAGTTCCACCCCTAATTTTCAACAATGAGTACTGAAAACAATACTATTGATAACATTAACTGGTAGTGTCAAACACAGGCAATATCTTTTTTACTCTAGAAATATTTGGCATCATCTATTCTTCTCTTCAATCAACCTCCAGTAATTTCTCTAAAGGCTTTTGTAGTTCTCTGAGTAGAAACAGGACATTTTCTGTTTTCCAGGATTTCATTGGGATGGGAAGGCAGTCACTTCTGAATTATAGCTTGCTGTAGTCCTGTGTTTGATCTAGATCTGTCTGCTAAAATCTGTGTGTAATATATACTTCTTTTTTTTTTTTTTTTTTTTTTTTTTTTTTTTTTTTGTTGTTGTTGTTGTTGTTGTTGTTGTTGGTTGTTGTTGAAACAGTTATTTTTGAATCACTGTGTGTTGGGAGAAAAACATTGTTACTGCATCGGTTTACTTTTGCCCATGTACTTAAATCATCATTCTTTTGTGACCATATGATTCATGGGTGACACTAGTAGCAGATGAGTAAATTATGAATTCTCAATCCAATGTGATATTTATAGGGTTCTTTATTTTTTGTGCGCTGACAGACTTTGATCAGTATAAGAAACAAATTCACTGGAAAGATAAAGTAATCTTTGTTAGAATATACAGTAAGTTATGACTTCTCAACTGAAAAACAGAGTAACAGCAGTTTCCTATGTTTTTCAAGTATGGGTGAATAATGCATTTATAAAGATATGATTCTAAGAAAAATCATATAATATCAGTATCTATATTAATTGATGATGTAGAATTTTTATTTTGCTACAATTTACTACTGTGAATTGTGTCAGAAAATGGAAAAAGAAGAATTAATCTGAATTGGCAGTTAATTAGCACTGGAGGCTGGGTCAAGGCATGTGCATGACGAGGAGGTGATTACAGATAGTAAACACAGTTTCAAAAAGGGCAAATCATGCCTGGTGAATCTAGTGGCCTTCTGCATGGAGTGACTGCTTTAGTAGATAAGTGAATAGCAGCTGATATCATCTACCTTGACTTCTGCAAGGATTGATAGAGCATCTCTGTCTTTAAAGTGGAGAGATGTGGGTTTGATGGGTGGATTCTTTGATGGGTAAGAAGTTGGCTCCATGACTGCATCCAAAAAGTTTTGGTTAAGGTCTCAATGCTCAAATGGAGATCAGTAACAAATGCTGGGGTCTGTACTGGGGCTGGTGCTGGTCAGTATCCTTAATAATGAAATAATGAGATTGAGTGCAGCCTCAGCAAGTTGGATGACACCAAGCTGAGTGATGCAGTTGATATGCTGGAGGGAATGTATGTCATCCAGAGGGATCTTGACAGACCGGAGAAGTAGAACACTGTGAACTTCATGAAGTACAACAAAGCTAAGTGCAAGGTCCTCCAGACTGGGTCGTGGCAATCCCAGCAGCAGCATAGAGTGAGGAATGAATAAACTGAGGAGCCCTGTGGAGGAGGAGTAAGGGAAAGTGGCAGGTGAAAAATTAGACATGAGCTGCTAATGTGGACATACAGCCCAAAAAGCCAAGTATATCCTGTGCTGCATCTAAAGTGTGACAAGCAGGTCAAAGGAGCTGATTCTTCCCCTCTACTCTGCCCTCATGAGATCCCATCTGGAGTACTGCAAGGACATGGACCTGCTGGAGGGAGGCCAGGCCACGAAGGGCCAAAAAGAGATCAAGGGACAGAAGGACCTCCCATGTGAAGACAGTCTGAAAGAGCTGAGGTTGTTCAGCCTGGAGAGCTCTCCAGAGAGACCTTACTGCAGCCTTCCAGTACATTAAGAGGACCCAGAAGAAAGCTGATAGGAGAAGGGGGAAAGATTTAAACTGAAACACGATAGATTTAGACTAGATATAAGGAAGAAATTCTTTACTTAGAATGTGGGGAGGCACTGAAACTTATTGCCCAGAGGAACTGTAGATGTCCCATCCCAGGAAGTGTTGAAGTTCAGAATGGATGCAACTTGAGGAAACTGTATTGGCAGATATCCCTGCCAATGACAAGGATGTTGAAATTAAATGACCCATAAGGTCCCTTCCAACCCAAATAATTTTATAAATTCATCAGTATCATGGTTTAAGTTCTAGCTTTATGGAGGGAGTCAATGGAGGTATATGTTAAAAAGAAAAAAAGCCAATGTCCTAACTGCTTCCTATTACTTCTATTACTGCTTTAACTACTGTCACAACTAATTCCTAATTGAACAGGTGAATTAAACTCAGTTTGCCTATCAAAATCTGCATAATACTAAAAGGAGGTTTACTGTAACATCTGCAGTGTTGAATGAGGGTTTCATTCCCACTCCCTAACCTGGCAGCTTAAAATAGAAAGAACCAAAAATTTTCATTTTGTAAAGAATCAGCAGTTAGATTCAGCAGGCAAGCCTTTCTTTTTATTCTGCTACTCATTAATAAAAGTAGGAACCATTTAATATGTCAAAAATAATGGAAAATTTCCCTAGGGGTATTTTCCATCTTGGACTTTGCCATCGTGCATTCTCAGGCTCAAATTATTTTCCACGTTGTATATTGTTGTTGTTAAGGTGGAAACATAACCAATTAAAAAAATAATATCCACACTGTTTCCATGGAAGCCATTAGTGTTCTCCACTATTGTGGGTTTTGTGGTTTTGTTTCTTTTTATACTAATAAATGCCATTTCTTTTTTTATTTTATTTTATTGTAAAATGTATAACACTAATGGATCAGACTGACTTCTTCCTCTGTCAAGTCTAATGCTATGTAACAGTTTGTTTATATGTTGGCTGCCTTAAAATAAATAAATAAACAAACAAATAAATAAAAGATGAAAGAAAAAAATAAGAGGGAAAGACCAATTTTATCACTTATGTCATTAATGAGTAAATTTGTTGGCACAGAAGTGACGATATTGTTGACAATGACTTTGGCAAAGACAGGTCTCTTTGGCTTAGTGTTTGATAAGATTGTATTTAATTTGCAGCTCTGAGTTGAAAAACAATGGAGGAGCACACAAAAGATGCAGAAATCATAACCATGAAACAGTAGTTGGTGGGAAAATAAAAGCCACAAGTAAAAGCACAAGCTTTGCAAAAAAATAAGCTATAAAGTGCCTTTTATTTTTAATAAATTCTTTCTATTGCTAAGCCCAAACATAATTTATTTAAATTAGTTTCAAGGGCCATTTTCCTTATCACTGTTAAAGAACAGCACAAGTTTTTCTGTTTCTATTTCATTTTTCATGGTAAAATAAGAAATAAGAATATGGTGTTTAGTCATCTTTCCAGATTTATCATGGTACAAGGTACTGCATCATATTAGAAACAGATCGAAATGGTGTATTCCTCCATATTATTGTATTTTTAAAAATTATTTCTTTTCTTGTGTTGAGGAGATTTTAAAGATCATAGTCCTCAAGACTCAAAGCATGGATTAGTAGAAGATCTGATGAGTCATCTGAAAATGTAACCAAATAAGAATTGCAATATTGGCTCTGTTCCAACAATTCAATATCTTAAATAGCATTTATTCTCTCCCTCTGGGGTTATTTTATATGTTACAATGCTTCCTTTGAATGCTCACTGACAAGTTTAGGCCAGCCTGGTTACAAGAACAAAGCTATATATAAATTGTGCGTGCACAAAGGAGTTCTGTCCTTCTTCATAAGTGTACACTCAACAACATATAAAATAAAAATACATAAGAAGATGCTGCCCTGGCAGCTGAAGCTCTAAGACACAAGCTTTATTCACATGCACACATACATAGCCTTCTCTGAAATTATTTGTGCTATTGTAGCTGTGGCCCAAGGAAAAAATTGTTTGTCGACATCAGGGTTCATAGAGAAATGTAGAACAGTTGTGGTCTGAGGATTTGTAGCAATCACATAATTTCTGGTATATAGCAAATCTCATCTCTTGTCTTTCTTATTAGCTGCAGGTGAAACAGGACTTTAATAAGAAAATTTGGGTTTGCTCACATCTACTACTTTACTAGACTTTGTTCAATTCCTAATTCATGAACATAAAGAAAAACAAATCAAGTATGAATTCTGGAATTCATAATATCCTTTTAGCTCATTACACTTGAAAGGGGATTATTAAGTCACAATTCTGGTTGAAGAACTCTGTCCTTAATGCTACCACTCTCCTGACAGCAAGGAAGAAAATTGTACACATAATGCAGCCTTGATGAGTTTTATTTCTTTTCTTATGTAACATCTGAGTAAGAAAAAGACAAGCTGGGCTACAAGGTCATGTTCTGTCCAATGATAATTACATTTATATACATGTATATATTATAATTACATGTTAAAGGCTTGATTTGATTGAAAACAACCTTCTCTAGTAAATCTAATATCAGAGTTAGAATCTGAGAGATAAATTTTTATATTTTTATTCAGGCAGAATAACCCAGTTACTAATGCCTGACTTCAGAGGAGCAATTTAGAGGTGATACAATTACAATAAATGTTTCTTTGCAAGCAAGGACATCCAGATTGATACTAAATTGAGAAACAAATTATTATCTAAGGAATAGAAACTCCACCTCCTCCTTTCTTTTCTGTGTAAGAATGAACCAAAGCCAGTCTATGTTATGTCTTAGTTTATACAATGCACTCTGTGAAAGGACTGAATATAGATCCAGAAATACAAGTAGAAAAAATAATTTTTCAAACTAAAACTATTTGAAATTAGAATTAATGCAAGTGCAGGGTATACACTGAAATTTTAATTTTCTGAAATATCAGACATATCTCCTTGCAGAAAGTGATAAGTACTTTGTATAGTTGATCTGAAAAACAACAATCAGAAGTTAATGTTCATACAACATTTAGTTCCTATTATAGCAATAATTTTGATCAAATCACTGGGAAAAAAAAAAAAAAAAAAAAAAAAAAAAAAAAAAAAAAAAAAAAAAAAAAAAAAAAAAAAAAAAAAAAAAAAAAAAAAAAAAAAAAAAAAAAAAAAAAAAAAAAAAAAAAAAAAAAAAAAAAAAAAAAAAAAAAAAAAAAAAAAAAAAAAAAAAAAAAAAAAAAAAAAAAAAAAAAAAAAAAAAAAAAAAAAAAAAAAAAAAAAAAAAAAAAAAAAAAAAAAAAAAAAAAAAAAAAAAAAAAAAAAAAAAAAAAAAAAAAAAAAAAAAAAAAAAAAAAAAAAAAAAAAAAAAAAAAAAAAAAAAAAAAAAAAAAAAAAAAAAAAAAAAAAAAAAAAAAAAAAAAAAAAAAAAAAAAAAAAAAAAAAAAAAAAAAAAAAAAAAAAAAAAAAAAAAAAAAAAAAAAAAAAAAAAAAAAAAAAAAAAAAAAAAAAAAAAAAAAAAAAAAAAAAAAAAAAAAAAAAAAAAAAAAAAAAAAAAAAAAAAAAAAAAAAAAAAAAAAAAAAAAAAAAAAAAAAAAAAAAAAAAAAAAAAAAAAAAAAAAAAAAAAAAAAAAAAAAAAAAAAAAAAAAAAAAAAAAAAAAAAAAAAAAAAGTGTGTTTTGATTCCACCACAAGATATGAATAAAAGCTATAAAAAATTGTCTTGTTCCAGGTCATATAGGATGTAAGATTAAATATTGTAACAGGCCATAATTGTCTTAAAATACATTAACATAATGGGAAAATTTACTAAAAAAGAAAACCAATCAAAACAAAAGCAGTAAAGTGTTACTGCTCCAAGACAATCTTCAGAAAAGTGAAAGAAGAGAAGTACAAGGACATCTTTTGAATGAAGTCAAGTTTAATATTGACTGTGAATAGCAACAGCTGAGGTAACATCCAAAGTTGGGAACACTTATTGGCTCATATCAGAGACTGTAACTGTATCCTAAAACAAAAATCATTGAGGATATATGTCTGCAAATCCCTAATTCAAGGAGTTTTTCCACAGAATAGAAGTTATTACTCTTTGACTAATATAAAGGTTTAAATAATTCAGGTGAACTGTAAAGAGCTTTAGTCCTGGATGCAAAATTATCTCACTAAGTAACAAGACACTTAGAACTTGCATTCCCAAGGTGAAGTAATTTAATATAATTTTACATCATATATGACTTTTTTTACAAGAGACATAATAGAGAAATAAGAATCACCAAGATACTTCCTATTACAATTCATAGCAATTCTCAGAGTATATGTGGTATAAAATCTTATGTAAACTATATACTATTTTTTTTGTCTCAAATACTAAATCCATGAGCTTCAGTTCCTAAAGGCTAGGAAGCTATCTATGAAGCATCATATAAGATTGCCTTCGTTTTATACATTTCCTAAAGTATCAACTAGCAAACTCCAGTCTACTATCAGAGTCAGGCTACATGATTAGTTTCGATTCTGATCTTTCCTACTATGATTCATAGCTCAATAAAAGGATACAATGTTCTTTTTTGGGCAATATAGAATTTATGTGCTTATGTAAAGGCAAAAAGTTGAATTTGTTTGTTTTCGTGCGCTACAGGACCACTGGTTTCTTCTCTAACACAAACTTTTGAAAATTTTTTTCTCAGAATAGCACATTTTTGTCACGGCGGGCAGTGGCGGTCAGTGCCATGACATCCCCAGAGAAGCGTCCTGAAAAGGACACACTGGTGGCATGGGCACATCTGCAACCACCCAGTGATTTCAGCTCAGCCTGGTGATTTCAGCTCAGTGGTGAGCTGAGCCTCCAGGGCAATGACAAAGGAGAGAAAAGGTCTTTGTCTGAGGTTTCTCAGAGCCTTTATTCTGCTGCTTCCTCAAAGAGCTCCACTGCAAAGAACCAGAAAGAGCAGGGACTTATATATGTAAGCCAGGGGGCGGGGTTACACAGCTTGGCCAATGGGGTTAAGGACTGAGAAATGAACCAGTCAGGGGAAGGATTGAAAATGGACCAATCAGGTAGGGTAAAAAGGGAGGAAGCAGGGAAAGAACCAATGAGGTGTAAGTGATTGACATATCAACCACAAAGCCTCATGGGGGAACACGTTTGCTCGCCCTGACAGAGAGAGCAGCCTCCCAGGGTTTCTCCCTTAAGGGCATTAACACAGCCTTGAAACCTAAAGGTTGCCCTGTGTCCAAGGGAGAGTGTCCACATTACTGACTGCTTTACCAGCCTCCACACATTTTTACATGACTGGTGAAGAAATTAATTCCGGCTCTGTTTTTTTTTTTTTTTTTTTTT
>VXBR01000469.1:23286-65000 GCA_013400215.1 Cisticola juncidis | reverse complement strand
TATTATATATTATTATATTCCGTTGTTGGTGACAAGCAAAACTTTGTCAATCCTCATATATAAGAAGCAAAAATTAAGTGATTAACCTAGTTTGACTGATTTTCGTGACCCTAATAACTATAAACCTTAAATATAAAATATTTGCTGCAAGTAAATCACACTCATATGACCCTGAAGTAGTAGCACCATCCCAAGCTTTCTGCTAATATAGAAATTGGATTGTTTTGCATTGTATTTAATACATTTATTCAAATTGTTACGCTCTTGCCATTGTGAAAGGGAATAAAACGGTATGAGGATTCTGATCTTGGAACGTAGTAAAGAAATTACTCTTGAGTGTCCTGATACACATTTCCAAGTGTGAAAACCTGCTGGTAAAGCATTTGGAAGACATTGTTGCTGAATTAGATATGACATGTAAACATTTTTCCCTGTTAGAAGAACCCTTTAGAAAGCCTAATTCCTAAGACATTTTGGGATGTTGTTGATATTAGAGATGTTGATATGCTTTCTTATGTTCTCTGACAAAAACCGAATGTAATACTTGAGTAGCTACAGATTTTACTTATAAAAAAGTCTAAATAAATAAAAGTATATGCCCATTTAAATTGTTGTAGTTTTATAATATTTACCAAAAAAAAAAACAACCTGCTCCCCCCCAAAAAAGCAAAACAAAACAAACAAACAAACAAAAAAAACACTTTGAAGATATATAGCCTACCTTTAAGTTTAAAGATTAATGAGATTTTGCATTCTGTATTTCTTGATTTTGGCAGGGACTATGTTTTTTTAGGCTTTCTTTTCTACACTTCTATGCTTCTATACTTCTACTTTCGTAAATTGATGTTCTCCATAAAATATTCAAAATCTGTTCTGATCAAAAACCTTAATGACACAGGAGTCCTTACAATGTGATTTCTAAAATTAACAAAACATATTTTGATTCATATTTCTCCTGATTGTCTAGTTGTATGGGAATATATAAAAGACTTATATATATATATATAAAATATATACTATACTTTCCCTAAATACAAATAAATCTAAAAAATCTATTTTGTGTGAATTTGTATTTGAAACAGATTTATGTTATTGCTTGTCCACATTTTTAATAAATTTGAATGTTTTGAAAGAAAATAATATAATATGAAAGTAATCATAAAATGCTTGATAATAATGTGATATTCCTTTAATACAAAAAATAATTGTTCTTTTGTGTTAAGAAAGACAGAACCATCATAAATTAATCCATTAAAGCTCATAATGGTTATCATTTCTAGTCCACATATGGGTTTAATGGCTTTTAAATGCTCATGCTGTGTGGAATTCGTAAAACTGTCATAAAATGGAGTGAATATATGGTGTCCTCATCAGATAAGTTCTTGACAAAAAAAGAAAAAAAGAAAAAGAGTATACTTATATTAGGTATCCCAAAACATTCTTGAGATTTGATAATTTGACCACTCCAAGTAAATTGAATGTGCAACCTGAAGCAGGATGATTTAATGAAGATATTCAGGAGATATTCCTTCCATTATAATTTGTCTGTCAAACCTTCAATATCTGACCCACAGCATATCATTCAATAAAAAAAGGGAATATCAATATAAAGATTTTGAGTGATGAAGAATCCATTGTTTCAATGCCATTATTTTTAACACATTTTATTTGCAATACTAATAAAGCCTATTACAGTAACTTAGTCTGCAATAAACATTATCAAATCAAATTTCAGGAGATTTCATTGAGCTTGAAAGAGTAGGTGTCAAATACCAAACTTAAATATGATTCCCTTTTTGATGCTCCTTACCAGAATTTAGGATACAATTCAGTTTAGCTCCACTTTGAAATCCCCAGGAATTTTTTTGTCAGAGCTTTGTCAGCAATGCAGGCTCTGTCTAGTAATGTATTTTGTTGCTAGTGTCAAAGTTCTGTGTCACTGGAGCACAGTTAGACTCATTTTATGCAACATATAAGCTAAACCCAACTGTGATATCTAAAACTGTACAGATTCATGAAAGTTCTGGAATTAATACTGAAGCCAATCAAAGTCCACACTTGAAGAGCAAGTTCTCTGAGGTTTAAAGCAGTCTTCTCTCAAAGACTGCAAACTGAATACACTCCTTTGGCTCATGGAGTTTTTTAATGGAGAAGCATAATTTTATATCTACATATAAATATATACACACACACACTTTACTATCCTTTATTTTACTGCACCCCCATGCAACCGCATATTGTTTTGCACATGTATAATTTTATTTGAGCTATGTGGTACTTCTTCAGTATAAGGCTGATACTTTTGTTTATCTTGGTGCCCAGACGCAATGGAAACAAAAATTCTCTGTCCCCTAAACCCCTGCTTCTTCCAATTTCATCAGTGATCAGTCTATATGAATGATTCCAATTTAAACTAAATATCACCTGAAAACTTTCAGCAGGAAATAGTTAGTAGCCTGTGTCCCAGAAGACAGAAGGGTTTCTGGTCTCATAAAGTGCCATTAAAAAGATTGGATTTGCCAGTCAGTATTTTATATGAGTGTTGAAAATTCATTTAAAGCTAATGATATGCAAAGTGGTCTTGCTAGAAAATGCAGTTTTCGCTCATATAGATTTACAATCTCATTTACTTGAGTAGACTCACTAATCTGATTGTAATCATGTTACTTATCTTTAAATTTTGTGTGTGGCAGCTGTACATCATAAATGACATACGGGTGGGACTGTGATATATTCAATCAATTTAATCACATTTAAATATTTCAAGGCTTGGTCTTTTGTAAAAAGCTGGTTCTCAAACAGGAACATAAAAAAGTCCCTCACAAAATAACAAATGCATAGCTAAAAACTTAGGTCTAAGCAAAGTTAAAATATTTTAACACTAAAATTCACCTTAAAATAATATAATTATTGCTCACAATTGAGAAGGCTCAGCCAGCTGTTTGATTACTTTGTGATAGAAGAATTGCAATACTCATTGAATTAAATATATCTTTCCACCTTTTCAAGGAGAAATGGTATTCTTTAATCAATTTATATTTATAATTTGGTATTTCATAGAAACATTACTATGTTCTCTCACATGTGTGCAGAACACCTAATTAGATTTCATCTTGATTGGTTACCAGCCGAAGGGACTTGGATCTAGAATCCAGTAAAGCTACTTGAATTCCTTGCATGATTTCCAGTGTACCTTAATTTCCTGTGGCATTGTCATTTGTAGTGATGAAAATTCTGAAGACAGGCACTCTTCCAGGGGCTGTTGCTACTTAATATCAGGGTAGTTTTCTAGTGGCAGTAAGACAGGTAGTACTTCAGCTGATACAATCCCCATCTTGGCTGTCAGTCCTTTCTCCATTATCCATCTTCGTGACATTTTCTGAGAGCACTTTATTGCTACCAGTAAAATATCTCATGTCTCGGCCTATGTCTCTGGAATAGTGACACATATTGCTTTAAGATTTACATAGCTTAACCATGTACTTAAGAGCACTCAATGTAAGAAATATTTTATAACAAATACAGAATAAATAATTTTATGAAAAAAATTTTACATATTCTCTTAAAAATTAATACATACATTCAATATAGCATGCATACAACTTGTGTAGATAGGTAGTTTTTAGCATATCTAAAGCTCAAGGATTTTATATGCCATTTTGCACACATTGATAGAGAGTTGCCATCTAATATCATCTAATATCTAATATCAAGAGGTCATGACTGACACGGGGTGCAGTAGCACCTAGGCACACACATAAATGTACTGTACAGTGTATACAGTGTATACCTTGTATACAGAGCCAGCCACCCCGATAAACACATGCAGGCACATGCAGCATGTACCAACAGCTGCACCCCATTCCCTTCTCTGGCTGACCAGGATAAGGATCCAATAGTGGGAACAGATACAAGTATTTAATGTTCACTCATCCAGTGTCTGGGACCTGCTGCCCCTGGATGCCAGGATTCCCACTTGGCAGCATCCGGACGTGCCACCCTGAAGGCCATAGCCCCACTCCAGCTGCAGGCCTTCAGACTGCACTCACACAGATACATACCCTTATCCCTTCAAACAGAGAGGTACTGGATACACAGTCCTGGATCCTCCTGCTCCCCGTTACCTCTCACTGAGATATTCCTAAACACGAGGTTACACAGCCAATCTCCAGAGCCCACCTGTGTGTACCTGCTCCCACCCTCTCGCCACTGAGGCTGACTTGATGTTCGTTTGTGATTGTGCACTGACTTGTGGACACTCATTCCTGCTGGTGACCCAGACACACAGACTCTCTGGCATGCCAGTCACTTATGGCTCTTTGACTTCCCAGACACACACATGTGCACGTGAAAAGAGCCTTTCACCCAAGAAATTAGTTAGAATTTAATGAGAAACAAGACAGACTGTGGTGATGGAGTATACAGCGCCATCAGGCAAGAACACTAACCAGCACTGTGCAAGTAACCATCCTCTCCTATTTCCTACACCTCTGCAGAACAAGGGTTATGAGGGGCAGCTGCTGGAGCTGGGGGTGTTTGGCCTCAAAGGACACATGACTGATTGTTCTCTACACCTACCTGAAAGAAGGTTGTGCTAAGGTGGGGATCAGCTTCTTCTTCCAAGTAAAAATGTGACAGGACAAGAGGAAACATCCTAGAATTGTGTTTAGTTTGGACATTTAGAAAAAAATCCTTACTGAAAGGGTTATCCAACTAACTTGCAACTAACTATTGGAACTAACTTCCTAGGAAAGTGGCTGAGTTGATATCCTGGAGGTATTTTATAAGGCATGTAGGTATTAAGGTTATGGACATGGCATAATGGTGAACTTGGAAGTGTTAGGTTATTTCAGCCTAAATGACTTCCTGAGCTGCTCTCCAAAACACCTCAGGCACCCTTTCCTCTCCTTTCATCTTTTTCTGAATATCTCATTGTCTTGTACAATTTCCCAAAAGTCCTTCTCCTGCATCCAAGCACAAGCCCCACACTCCTGTAAGCATCAACCTCTCCTTTAGTCCAAAATGTGAACCAGAAGCAATGGAGAAGCATTAAACTTAGAAGAAAAAGTTACCATACTGTGCTTTTATCTAAAAGTTTTGTGCTGCAAAAAGGCAAAATGTACTATATTATTTATTAATAACATAAACTTATACAAGGAAACATTCACCCAGAAAATATAGCTAAATAAAAATAGAGATCAAATCACAGAAATTTAAGGATTTACATGCAGAGCAATTTGGAAGCCAACTTTAATTAACCTAGGTTTATATTACACACTAAAGCTAACAGAGTTAGATCAGTCAAACAGATTGTAGACAGCAATCTCTCTAGCTGGCATGCAAGTGGAAAACCCTTGTTACAGTTCTGCCCTCCAGCTGCTCATTATTACCCTTTTGCCAGCAGAACTGGGAGGGCAGTCACCTCCAGCAGAGTGGTTCCTGTGATTGATCCCTCTTCCTCTTCAGGCAAAAGCAGCCAGCCAGGTAAACACAAGCAATTTAAATGGTTGGCTTGAGGCTCAGGACAGGGATCCTCTTTCACATCTAGCTGTGCTGATATCTATTGTTCCTAGCTGTCTCTGTGCTGGAGACTATGCCACTCACAATGTACGACCAAGTAGCAGATATCTCAGGACTTCTTCTAAGACAGGCAAACTGAGATCTATGTATGCACAGTTTAAACCCACTTATTAACCTGTTGGTAGCAGATCTGTGTTGATCTCTGTTATAAACAGCATAGTGTGCTTTTCTGTATCATTTGGAAACTTCCCTGGCTTTGCTCTGAATGCGGATTAGACAGAATTTGCCAGAAACACTTCACCGGCTGAGCTGTGAAAAGGGTAAGCTCCAGCCAGTGAAAGAGATAGAGATTGATGTTGCTATATCAGCACCTGCAGAGGTGTCTGTTTATAGCTTTAGGCAGTTAAGAGGGGCAAGAGATATGATTCCTGATTGTCATAGTTTTGTTCACAAGTGAAGAGACTTTACAGACACCAATATAAAGCTTCTTTAGTTCTATTTGAGCTGAATGATAAAAAGACTTTCTAGAATTGTACAAAGTGTGCCTTTTCATCCAAATAAGTATCATGCTGCCAGTAAACCCTTTGATATTGCATCAGATCTCAGCTTCTAAATGTACTCCCTAAACAAATTTTCTAACTAAAAGAAAAGTGTGGTAAAAGCATTGTATAAGAAGATATTTTTATTTACATTCTATTAACTGCTAGAGCTAGTTTTTAAATGTGAAGATGTTAGGAAGCAAACTGCAAGTATTGCCAATCCCGCCTCCTAATAAACTCCAGACCTTCCAGAATGTAATTAGCAATTGTTCAGCTTGATGTTCTTTCAAAGAGACAAAAATGTTTCTAGGAATTATTATAACCTCTATTTTATTAAGAAAACAACTTAGAAAGACAAAACTGCATTTATGGTATGTATTGTGAAATCCTAAGTATTTGTGACACACTGAACAAAAAGATTTTGTTAGAACTGAAGTGTATTATAAATGCATTAGCTTTAAATATGTTCATTTTGTAATTGTGTTAAAACTGCTGCTAGACAGTAGCATTACCTTCATCTGAAAGGATTTAATTTTATTCAAGCCTCTTCCAGCCACAGAACACAGAGAGGCTGGACAGAGGCCTCGAGTTCAGCTGCCATGCAAACGTGCAAGAAGGGCCGTGCCTGAGGTCAGGGTGGTGTTGCAGTGCACTCTCTGCATTTGCCAGGGATGCAAAGAGGCTGCGACCCCAGTCAGAGATCCTTTGACTGAAGGGAATAGCATTCAGTTAAATGGACTGAGCATTTCTTTAACACCAATTCAAAAAATTGTAAGAAACTCATATGAGCTACAGTGAACAAGTAAAGAGACAACATGAATACAGTAGGGATGTCTTTCTAATGGTCAGGCAACTTTCTGCGAGGGTTCTTAGCAGGAACTTCAGCTGACATCTTCACTGATAGTTATGGTGTTTACATGAATGAAATCAAGGTGGTACTTGTAGATTAAAGTCCACTGTAATCACAAATCATTTTGTCACATGGAAATACTCATTTTTTTAAGTTTGGCCTGCTGTGGAATCATTTGGCAAATTCTAGTTTTACCAGTGGTCACTTCCCCAAAACAATATAATCACAAATGAAATCAATTGTACGTTCATATACTTAAATGCATTTCTCCAATAACCCTAAGAATTATAATTGAGGTAATGGCAGTGAATAAATGTCCTTAAGCTACAGTAAAAGCTTCATACTGAAAATCTAAATGCTGAAAATTTCACTATTTAGTCCTATATACCATTGCTAGTTACATGACTGTCAGGTTAAATTTTACCATGATTACTGCAACTTCTGTAGTCTGATGCTAACCTTAGCTCTTTAATCTGTTAAAATCATAGCCCCTGTAATTATCTTTCTCATCTCTCATTTCTTCTGTAACATATCAATGAAGAGTCCAAGCATTGATTCACCCTCCACAGTGCATTAGATATAGATCTTCATGTTCTTCAAGACCTTATACAATTTATACCAAATTTTATATCTCTACCTCTGCAGCACCACAGATAAAAGTCTTTATGTTCTATTCTGTCTAGGAATTCTTCTTCAGATTTCAATGATGATTCAGCTGCATGCAGTATAGTCCTTGTTACAAATGTTTCTGATCCAAAATTCAAAAAAAAAAAAAAAAAAGAAACTCTTCTGTGAAGTTAATAATAATTATGACAACAAGAAAACAAGGGAGAATCTTAGAACCTTATTTAGCTATGTACGTTAATGGTCTACTTTTCATAAGTATTGGCCATTCTCTGAATGGTCTTCACTGAAGTTGCTAGATGGTGGAAATGAACTTCCAAATGAAAAGTCAGAAACATTCCATCTATTTTCTAAACTATATTTCATGTATTATATACAAGCAATAGCATCAGTTGGGTTATTTAACCCTCTTTGCAGCCCTCAGTACAAAATTTCTCTTGAAAACTATTTCAACATTCATTAATTCTGACAATGGTACTCATAGTTGGTGTGTCAGTGACAACAAGTCTCATGGAGAACTTCTAAATGTTGTCCTGTGGGATGACATTCCATGGCATCTTCAGCCTCTCTGGAAAGGTCAGGGACACAGATTTGCTTACAACAATGTAATCCAGTCCAAGAGTGACAGCCAGACTATTCAGCATGACAGAGGCAAGGAAGGTTTGTAAAGGCTTTTCATTTGTAAATGACAGAAACAAGTCATACTGGGAATTGCAAACTTTGTCTATCTAGAAATATCTTTGAACACAATGAATCAGTACTCCTTGATTTGGTTTAAGACATAGAAGGTAAGATCCTGATGTTTTGGTTTAGTCATTTCCAGGATAATTAAGCCCAAAGGTATTATTACAGAATTGTTAATTCCTTCCCAATGGTTCTGTCATCTATATATATATATTTAAAATCCTTACATATGGAAACATCACTTGCCATTGATAGTCTTTCTAGTAGTTTATTTCCCACACACATCTTCTAACAAGTAGAGATGTTTCTTTAACCCCTGTTTTATATTATAACTTCAATGTTTCCTTCAGTTATGAGCAATCTGGAAGAATATATCCCTGTGTTTAGTCATCAGGTATATAGGTATCAATTCTTTAAATCATATGAAGAGTGTATAACTCAAATTTATTCTTAGAATAGCTGTTTTTCACATGCTAAAAAACCTAGAATAATCTTAACTCATTTAAATAAACACAGATTCTCTTCTGATACACATGTGAGCAATTAGAAATGCAAAATTAATTTCTGTCTGTGTTGGTCCTTGTGAATTGTTATGTGCATTATGTACTCTAAGTGTGTGTGTCCGGCTGTTGCCACTCAAACTCACTGGCTGGACATGAGAGCACACAGCTTCAGCAACCTTTTGGGCTATCAGACTTGGCAGTGCTCTACAATTTCTACTTTCCTTCTTGTCCTTGCAACTTATTCCTCTCACTAATTGTCTAGATGACAAATATAACAAACTAAAGCTGCTGCAAGCTTGGCTTCTAAGTAATGTAGGCTTCTATGTACTTCATGTAAAGCCTTCACCTTCAAAAATATATTTAAAAATACAATAGATAAACCCCCCACAATTAAATATATATATGTCATTTATGACTTATATTGGAAAGAAGATTATTTAAGTAAAGGAATTATTTAATTTGAAATGGAAACAAATACATGAATATCCATGAACTTTATTAAAAGCACTGAAGTTTAAAACCCTTAATGTTACAGGAGCTCTCTTCAGTCACTGTGCTCCTTTTCACATTAATCTCAGTTATGAAAGCTTTTAAGCAAAACAATAATGACTACTATATAATTAAAAAGAATGCAAGGAAATTGTTCTTTTTACACTAAAAAATTGACTGCCTTGCCACCCTTAATTTAGTAATTAAGATTTTGCCAATGAAAAGGGAAGACAAACAATATTAAGAATTTACTCAAGCATGCTAAAGAAGCAGAATCTTGTCCTTTTCATGCTAAGGTCATCACAAGCGTGATATTCATGTGAGGCCATGGCAGGGAAATTTGGTCAATGATTTAACAGCAATAGATCATCTTTTTGGTTTCTTTTCTTTTCCTTTTAAATGTCAAAACCTTGTTATCGCTGCAATAAAAATAATAGAAAAGTAGAGTATTATTTACCCTTTAGGCATTGCCATGCCTAAAACCCTGTATTGGATGCATAGGTTTCTCTATAAAATGAAAGCAAGGTAACTTAAAAGTAATACCTTCAAAATATACCGAACATTATAACCGGTAATAATTACCCAAATAATAATAATTTCCCCAGAAGTTTACTTAGAAGTGGGTCATACTAGAGAACACTGATCTTGCACCTGTCTTAAGCTCTCATGACCTGCTGTGGTGGTTCAGTGCTGTGACATCTGTAACAAGCTGACTACTCAATAAATGCAATAATTTAAGACAGCTCAAAGGGCTACCGCAGTTGATTTCTTGGAAATGTGGGCAAACATTTGCCATATGGATGAAAGTAACGTAGGTGAAGAATCTATTCCTGCTGCTGACAGGGCAGAGGCAGCATAGAAAACATGTTCTTACCTTGTCAGGAGCAGCCACAGATCTCATGTGAGATTGGGCTGTGGCTAAATTTCTGTTCCATTTAGGTGCAAACTCTGCCATATTATTTGAAATCACCTAAGACATTGTAGACTAATTAATTGGATTTTACCTAGCAAAGGAATAGAAATACAACACCGTCAGGTACTGAGAAACTGCTCCTTTTTCACTGCATTTTGAACTGCTACTGCCAAACCTTGCACCAGAAATAGGCTTAGTGCAGGCAAACATTGCTTGGACAAGAATTCAAATTTGACTTGTAAGCCAATGTACCTAGCTCAGATTATTATTATTAGAAGTAAATAAAAGCATGGATTAGGAACACTCCTATGCAACTGAATCAGGAATAAAAGAATGCTACAATCTTTTTTCCACGCAAATTTGCAAACTCAATTTGATCAATACGATAGGTGTTTGTTGTTTACATCAAGTTACTCAAAGGATTTAACAGTGACCTTTAAACTTGGATGAGGAGAAAAACAAGCTTTCTGCTATCTACTTTTTTATGAAACATTTTAAAGGTACACCAGTTTGGTCTTGGGTAGAGTTCATTTTCTTTACAGTAGATCATATGAAGACACACAACCAGGGAGCTGACCTGACCTAATCAAAGAGACATTCCATACCATATAACACCACATTTGCAAATAAAAGGGAAAGAGGGTAATTTAGGACGGTCATCCATCTTTAGATCAGAAACTGTCTGGGAAATATTCTACCCATGGAAAGTGGGGAGTGGTTGCCTTTGCATTGCTTGGTTTGTTTTGTTTTCTTCCCTCTTCTACCTACCCTTCAATTATTAAGCATTTATTGTTACTACCATTATTGTTTGTTTTGATACATACGTTTTCTCTTTTTTTATCCTTCATTTACTCTTCCTCCATTCCCCTGGCAGAGTGGGAGAAGTGAGCAAGCAACTTTGTGGTGTTTGGCTGCCTATCAGAGTTAACACACAGCAGGAGAATAAAGCATTCTTTCAGGAAATGGGAGCCAAAAACCAGCCCTGCTCTCATCCTCACTGACTTCAGATAGGTGTTTTGGCTGACAGATTCTGAGATCTCTGCAAGATTATGATTATCAGGTTATGAGTTATGTGGATTCTTTGTCTCTTTACAGTGTAGTACCATGAGCCTGATAATTAAGATTCTTTCCCTCGTAGTGATGTTAAATATTTTTACTGCATGATAAACAAAAAATATAGCATGCCTGCTATCAAAAATACTATCAAAAATTACATCACATTCTTGTCATTTGTTCTGTTTCTTCAACGTATCCTTCTGCTTTGCTTTTACAGAGCTAAAAACACATTTCAATATATGGCAAATAATGATGTTGTTCAAATGTTCTACTAAATAGCATTAAAAGTTGAAGATGAATGACAGAAAATGTAATGCAAATCTTGAACAATTATAGTCAGTTGAAAGGGTTTTTTTACATATTATTGTTAGGAGTTTTTTTTTTTTCCTAGTAATTATCTCCTTTTTTTTTTTTTTTCCTAGTAATTATCTCCTTTTTTTTTTTTTTTCCCCTTTGCTGTTAGTCAGAAAAGAAACTGTTTCAGTCTAAAAGGTCATTATAATTAAATCACTTTTCAGTTTTAATTTTCTATCTACTCTCTATGGTCTGATAAATTAGGCAAGTCCTCTCTGTTATTTCTGTTAAGAGGTATATTAGTTATTATACATCAATGCACATTTTAATTGTGGAGCCAAATGACAGAAATATAAAGTCATGATCCTATGGATACATAAATGATTTGATGTCATATTTTCAAATATATTCAAATATGCCATTTTGGCACCTGTAAAGACTTTCCTAAATAAAATACTTAAATAAGTTAAGAGTCTGTCATTGAAAACAGATTAAAGCTTTTGCTTTGATTTTAGAGAAAATGTGAGATTTTTCTCTATTTCTTCCCTAAGAGATCTTAAATAATTACTATATGCTTTCATTTTCTCTTAATATTCTACTTCCTTACTTCAGACAACTTTAAACATTTAAGTTACTCTAGTAGGTTTCTAATTAACATGTTTTTACCTAACAAGTCTTTGTGTCCAACCCAAGAATTCTTGGACATAATCTGGAGAAACCAGCTTTCCAACACAGCTCATAACTTAAATTGGTATGGCTGTGTAGCTTGTTAATTTTAGTGACTGCAAATCAGTTTGAAAAGACAATACTGTTTATTCCAAATACATATCTCACTTCTAAGTCTGTTTTTTGGTTGGTTGGTTGTTCTGTTCTCATTTTTTATTGTGTTTTGGTTTGGATATTTTGTTAATCTCTGCCCTAAATGACTGCCAAATCAAAATTTACTTTACAAATAATATACTGCCAAAATTAACTTTAAAACTGATATGCAGAATATATATAAAATGCACAGGGGCCCTTTAAGCCCTAGAAGAGGTGCTGATTCCACTCTGAGGAGGAAAAAAAAAAAAAGAGGGATTCATTTTCTGTTTCTCTCTACCACCTGGCAGGCTTCATACACTGCAAAAGGGTTATTCAACAAGATGATGGTTCCTATGTTAGTTGTTTCCTAAGGAACCATGTGTTCTAGGAATTAAAGGCTAGTTTCCTTTTGCAGACAGAAAGATGAGATTACTGGTGTGTTTTAGTCTTTATCTAGAAGGCAAATCTGCTCAAGTTTATTAAATTGTTTGGTGGAAAAGCAGCTAGGCTACCTGACAGTAGGTGTATTTAGCCCAAAGGAAGGAGGCAAAGGTGACATACAGTGCACATCAAACAAAGTCTGGCAAAGAAACTGAATTTTACTGTTATTGTTATGTACCTAAAAAGGACTCCTTCTGTATCCTTGTGCTTACTGCCGTGGCATAACAGCCCAAAAGGTAATTATGTGGTGCTTTTCATAGTCTGTCTTCACTATTGCATTCTTCCTGTCTAGTCGAGGAAGCGAAAAATTGTCATGTATCTGGTTAAAACTGATTTTTCTTTTCTCTACTCTTTGACTCCCAATCTGCCACTNAAAAAAAAAAAAACAACGCCCCACAAAAAAAAAAAAAAAAAAAAAAAAAAAAAAAAAAAAAATCCAATTCTCTGTACTAACCTGAGAGTTTTTGAGTAATCTTCTGTTTTTCTCTATTGTGTTCTGATTTGAATATATTGGTTCTGTTCCACCCAGTTTCAGGATTCTGGGAAGCCAAAATCAGAGTGAAATATTCAAAGAATCACCCATATGAGCACTTCCATAGGAGCTCTGGAATCTATATCTGTAATTCTATTTGATGCTTAGTGACAGTATTTCTTTTTTTTTTTTTTTTTTTTTTTTTTTTTTTTGGAAAATTTTTGGAATTTTTTTGGNTTTCCGGAAATTAATTTTCTTTCCTGTCCTTTATGTAAAAGGAGACAGGAGGTTAATTCTATTCCATTGGGTAGGACAGTTAAGTAAAGAAAGAAAGACTATTTATCTCTCCTGATGAATATTCAATTTTACAAGTTTCAATGGAGTAAGTCAGAGTACCTCACGGCAGAACAGTTTGTGACTGGATAGGTGTGAAGAAAAATAGTATTTAATATGCAGAACAGGTGCTGCTTATTGGATGTCTGCTCTAATTGATGGGAGTGTGCCTTAGCACTTGCCTTGAGGCAAATGAAAGCTACTATAATGATCCTAGATGATATATGGAAAATCTGTTCCAAAGAATTTTTATTTCCCTATTAAAATTCAACTTGTGTCTGGTGAGCTAAATGCTTCTATTGACTCAGTCTGTCATATTTAAACTGCATAACGGAAAACTGATTTTTACTGTAATTTTTTTCAGCTGTGTCAGGATTCTCCTTAAATATCTTACATGAATTTGTGGGATCATGTTCATAACAGTTGCTCACAAGCTAAAATTTGTCAAACAAAGTTGCCCTCCTTTCACTTTGATTTTTATTAATACTGTTGGTTTGTTTTTAGTATAGCAATGCTTCTAATCAGAATAGTTTCTCAAATCAACTAAGGTACTTAAGCATTTAAAATATAACTAAGAAGCCCTCACCTAAAGTTGCTGAAGTTTCCTGAAGTTGTAGTAATACTAGGAATATTTATGTATTATTTCAGAAGATTTATAAGCTTCTGATCAAAACTTAATCCCACAGTAAAAGGTCTCTCATTAGCAATGAGGTGTCCTTCTATATGTGACTGTAGGTTTGTTTCACAGTGCTTGATTGATTTCTCCCTTCTTGCTTGTAGGTACATACATATGTATAAATAGATATGAGAGTGTGTGGCTGCATGTAAGTTCTCAGAAAAATGTGCAACATGACACCTCGACTTTAGCATGGAAGCTTTTAGTTTAGTGAACACAGATGACAAAAATCACATTATAAAGTTAGCCAATTATGTTGTGAGTAAAGTGCATAACATGGAATTCTGACAGGTTTGCAAAAGAGATTTGTTAAAGATATGAGTGACAACAACAAAAGCATGACTATTTTTCAACAACACAGATAGGAGAATAGGACATAACTGAGAACTACTCAGCTAATACATGGAGATTAATCTCCTGAAAGATAATCACTTCTCATCACAGTCTAGGAAGATGCTGTTGGAGTGTAGGCAGTTAGGTGCCTCAAGGGATGACTTAGCAATGGTGTTTCATAGCTTTATACAAATGTCTCAATTCACTGAAGTCTAGATTAGCCATTTGTTTCTTATTCTTGGTAATTAATACTTGAGATTAATTAGCATTGAAGTTGCTGCAGAAATTGCAGTTAGCTTGTTGGCAGTAGGTATTCTCCCAGTTTGTTACATTAGCTAGTTTTGATTTTTTATCCAGTCAAATTGCATTAAATCTGTGGTCTAAATAATAACGTGTCAGTTGTTTTTGTTTTTGTTTTTTTTTTTGCTTTTCCTTCTGCTCACTGATACAACCTTAGTGATATTAGTCCAATTCAAGAGATGTAAACAGGTGTAATACTCATTTGTCAGTGTCTTATTTAATGGCAAGGTTACCATCCTAGTAATTTTAGAAAACTTAAAAAATAAAATACAGTTATATGTGTGTTTCACTGCTTCTTCAAAGCAATTCTCTCTTGCTCAGAGAATTTAGGTAACTAAAAGAAATAATAGCACATGAGACAAAATAAAGATATGAGCGGTTTATTGGGTTTTGTTTGTTTGTTTGTTTGTTTTGTTGTTTTGGTTTTTTTTAATAATGAATGATTAATGAGTGATTAAGGAACTTTACATTGAGGATAAATGTCAGCAAAATAGCAGATGCAGTAATAGCTGAAAACTCATAAAATTTTTAAAAATTACCAAAAAATTGTGAACAATTTTTCTTGACACGTCCTCAAAGTTCTTAATGATGTAGACACATTCAAAGGGTTACAACTAGACCAGAACCCCTATCTCATAGGGCACTATAGGACACCCTACATCCACACACCTGTACTGGAGGTGTGGGTGCTCTGGCTTTGTTGCACCCACAGAGCCCACTCCTTTCAGCTAAGCAGAGCACACACAGGTGGTGAAGACACACAGAAATCCAAGTGCCACCTCCGCTCCCAAAAGTGGGGATCCCCGTGTGCTGTGCCTCATACTTTTAAACTAGGAGCTGCTCTTTCCAGCCTGGTAAAGCCCATTATACCCCAGGGAGCCTTTGGCAGCATCATACCATTTTAGGTGCATTTCTCTCTTCTCACTTTTTCAAATTTTAAAGATTCTTTCATATCGTGCTTAAAGATGACCCACCTTTTTTGTTTCGTTTTCTTACCCAAAATTTTCATGGTCATTCAGAGATGATTGTTTATTCCAACAGATATGAATCACTGGTGCCATCAGTTTGTTGGGTTGGTTTGGGGGTTGTTAGTTTGTTGGTTGGATTCTTATTGGATTTTTGGTATTTTTTGTTGGTTAGTTGGGCTTTTTTTGTAAATATCCTCTTAAACACCTTTGAATATTCCACTCACATACATTGTTTACATGCACATTCCTATCTTATCGTATATTGTTACCCAGACTGTTTTACCAAGGGAAAACTATTAGTGTTTCTCCACAAAGATATAGTGCTTCTAGTTTATATGCTAGCATGTTGCTACAAGAGGAGCTTGAGCTCAGGCTGTGCAGAGATCCCATCTGTCTTAGTGAAATACTGAAGTTTAGTGACAAAGGACCCTCCAGATCTCTGCAGACAGCTTAAATGACAGAATGACACCATATATCCTATATTCAAGCTGTACATGGATGCGTGGGCTCTTTTTGTATAGTTAACCACTTTCAAATTCTATTCTTCCAGGTCCCCTAAATAACAAAAATTGCCTATGGCTTGCATCAACACAGCATGAGGTGTGTTTTGTACACAGTTTTTTCCACAGGTTGATATCAAATATGCACAATTAATTTTTAAGATCATCTTCCAGATGCTTAGAAGCTTCCCTGCTTAGAAGCAGGGAAAATAACACATAGAAGCAGCTATGTCTTCAGATGTTGAAAGGCTAGATGCTTGGGGATTTGCTTTCTGCACTTATGTTCATGCATGTGGGGTGTTTTTAAGTTTTTTTTCTCAGTACCAGAGGTACACATATTCAATTTCTACCCTGTTTTTTATGGTGCCTGTGATTGTGAATCTATGTACCTTTAATTGCAACTGTGTTTTATTTTATTAAAATATCCAAATTAATTTTACGAGAATAATGTGAAGTAAACATAATGGAGAGGCTTTGGTTATTCCCAGAGAAGGGTCTGTGGAAAATTTGCAAGTGTAGCATATCTCTTACCGTGCTTATCCAGCTTCTTGACAGACACTATGTGAAAAACAAACCATCAGTATACTTCAAGGCAAGTGCATCTTTGTTGTCTTGAGATAATATGATTTTGTGTTCTGTGGCCAGCATGTAGTGCAAGTGTGCATGCAAGTGAGAGGTCTGATGAGTGTACTGTGGTTACTTTCTTGGTTCTAATTTTTTTGGCTAGCAGAAAAATAACTGGCATGCACACTAAACTCGAAGACAGGCCTAAGTCTCTGAAGGATGTATCTTATTTCAGTTGTCTACAGATTTTCTAAAACTTAGCCAGATTTGTTCTAGCTAACAGTTCAACAAACAGTTCAACTGTTTGTGTTGAACTCATGTCCCAAGTATTTTGAAAGAAATATTTTATTCCTACAGTATCTAGTGTTTCTGTTTGTCTTTCTTTACAGTAAGACAATTTTGCTAATCTGTTGTTGACTCTGGGTTTTGGTCTTTGTTTTGGTTTTTGTTGTTGTTGGTTTGGGTTTTTTTGTGGGGTTTGTTTGTTTGTTTGGGGGATTTTTTTTGTCAAGGTCTTTTTGGGGGATTTTGGGGGGTTTCTTTGTTTGGGTTTTGGGTTTTTTGTGTAGCTTTAGATTTCTTTTGTTTTGCTGTTGTTGTTTGTCTTGTAATTGCATTTTTTTTTTTTTTTTTTCTAGTGTGATATGTTTTGTGGTTTTTTGGAAGGTTCTTTGTTCACTTGTTTGGAGTGGAAAATTTGTGGGGGGTTTGGGGCTTTTATTGTTGGTTTTGTTATGTGCTTTTTGTATCTGTGTGCATGGTTTAACTTATCTGGTACATTTGAAAGGGTCCAATGAAGTGCAAAGGGGAGGAAGGATCATGGGACTGAACTTCTGAAAAATAGATTTAAAGCTGTAAGGGGTATCAACTTTACATTTTGTTCTCTGAGAAAAAAAATCCAGATTTGATAGTGTGTACAGAACCCTCAGCAATAAAGTCTCAATCCTCAACTGTCCATTTTCTGATGTAAGACAACAGTTTCTGAACTAAAAACATTTTATATTACCGACCACTAGAAAACAAGGATATAAATAAAGGAATAATAACCCATCACGGAGTGTGGCCCTCAGCATCCCTTTGCACTGATGTACTTTCAGGCTCTTGGATTCATCTTACAGAACTGTGCTTTTGCACAACAGTTGCTATAACGTGCCTCTGGGTTTTATAGTTATAAATAATTACAACCATAATAACAGAAAGAGAAACAGGAGCTTTCATTTTTTTTCACTTTAGAAAGGAATCTGCCTTTCAGGCAGATTTCTTTGTTATATATCACTTGAAATTTTTTTTTGCCTCCTTTTACTCTGTCCTAATACCTTTTTATTTCAAATTTGTGTTCAAATACTTTCTGTATCTATGTTAATATTTCATTCTTGTAAATTGATTTTAGTAAGCAAAGAACCAGAAAAATTTTTATGTATGTGAGCATGTGACACTTCAAGAACAGATATTTAATCAATAACTAAGCTGCAAAACAGAGTGGGCTGAATTCTTTCTTTTGGTGTGATCTCCTTAATTTATTACTCGGCCTGTTGTTGTTTATGTAAAAGTTTAAGAAATATTGGCATTCTAATGCTGTTATGTACTCACTGCAGGATCAAAAGTGATGCAATTAGTCATGATCACTGGGTTTAGTCAGGAAAGGGAAGCACATAGAAAGTGAAAGTAATAGTGGGCTGCCTACAAAGAATGTAAAGACCTTGCCTGAGCACACAGGAATAGGTCTAGGAAACCCAAAGCTTACCTGTACCTGAAACTAAGGAGCAAGTGAGAGGTATTAAGTATTTCTGTAGCTAGCTCAGCAGCAAAAGGAGGTGTAGGAAAATGAGGTACAGCTGTTTAGTGGGGCAGGTGACTTGGTTGGTGATGAAGGACAAGTAAAAGACTAGGGGCATAAAAGCCTTTCCACCACTTGTTTTCCCACCCTTCTCCCCTTCTTCCTCTTACCATCCTCCAGCTTTCACTTCACAGGTATGGCCCCTGGTATTTGAGCCCCTTTCACTTGTAAAGATGACCAGAAGCTATTTCTGTATTGTGGAGGAAGATAGAGAAACAGTCTGTGATGAAATGACTGGTTAAATGGAAAAGGAGATCACAGGAGATTCTGTATATTTATGTTTAGTAAGGCTTTTTACTTAATTGCTTATAGTGTTCTGAAATCCAAGTTGAGTATAGTTGGTGCACTTAGCAGATGGATAATAAGGTGCAAGCCTGGATCATTGAGCTCAGAGTGTTGTAAGCAGCAGTACAAAGAAAAAGCATTGATCTGATGATCACTGTAAGTGGTGATCATCAGAAATAAAAGTGAGGCCCTTTACCCTTGCTAATGGTAATGACAGCTATCTGCCTCCAAGTTCCCCATAGCTCAAACACTCCTAGTGTCCCACACGTTCCAGTCTAATGTTCTCACCTGCTTTATAACACTATTTCTAGTTCAAAATTATATTAAGGAAAAAAAATTTCCCTCTTGATTTTTGGGGTACAATTACAATAATATCTTTTCAGTCTCATCAAATTCTTGTAAATATAAAGCTATAGAATTTATGAGGGTGGCAGACATAAAAATCTGTAAATAACAAGAGAATTCAGAACCTCTTCAGTATTAACAACTCAATTTGTAATTAGGCCACACTGTCCTTGTCTTTCCAAAAAAGAAATGTTTTGCAGTCTAGTAGGAACATCAAAAAACAAAAGCGGTGAAGAAGTGTAGGTTTGAGGAATATTAAGGCAGCACTGGTAGGTTTATATCAGAGATGTGCTATTCTTAGTCCTTTCTAAACCCAACAAAACTGTATTAGGACAGTCAACATCACCTATGCAATCTTTTATGATCAGGAAGACAAACTCCTCCAGTTCAGCTGGAAGGATGCTCTGAGTTTTTCTAACTCCATAAAAATATTCAAAGGATGTGGAGTCAGTGACACTGAATACTCTTAGGCTACCTTTATTTTTGTGAATTTCTCACTTTGCAGCCTTTCCCTGTACCACCCTGCTGTGTTGGTCGTGCCCTATTCTGACTGGAGACATCATAAGAAGGTACACTTCTTTTGAGAAAGGTAGTCAATTGTCATTGTTGCACAGATTGATCTAAGCAAGATTATATTCCCTTCTCATTATGCACACAAGAAACTCAAGTCTCTGGCAACCTTATGGTATTTCATTTTTTGTACCGTTTACTGAGAACTTTTAAAAATATGTTGTTGAAGATCTGCATTTTAATTATTCCTCATATGCCCTGATTTTTAGTTATGCAGTTCCTTGGCATATCTTGTTACATAATTGGTCACATTACTGAAACTCTTAGAATATCCTGAACACTGCTGTGCTTCTGGAATTTAGGACAAGCATAGCTGTGTGTACAGAGTTCTAATATCTGCTTTACTGAATCTGTAAGTGGCTTGTTAATGTTACTTTAAAACAGCAGATTTGCTATGCTTAGCAATAAGTGATTTATTTTCTCAAACCTGTTTTATTAAATACAATTTAGCATAAAAACAGAATTCTAGACCCTCTCCTCAAAGAATATAAGGTTTTATGGATCATGATAGGAATAAACAAAATTTTCTTAGAACTAGAAAAAGTTCATATTGTTCCAATGAGAGCAACCAGTGAAATTTGTCTTAAATGAGAATAAAATAATTTAATGATACATTAAAAGGTTTAAGGTTTGCTAATTTCCAAGATGGTAGTTTGTTGTATTCACCTTTATTTTTTATCTCTTGCACTTTTTTTGAGGAGTTTTAGGAAGACATATAGCATGCCTAAATCCAAAATTTGGACAAAAGCTATTCTAATGTAGATGGAACTATATTTCTAATTATTCGCTTTTGCCAAGTGATCTATAAAAGATCAGCTCAAGTCACAAGTTTCATGACAAGGGGGGAAATAAATTGCTCAAGATAGGATGCAAATTAGGGACAAGGTTCAGCTGACTACCAGAATATGTAATTGTATTTTGATATGTCACAGAGTAAAGCAGTCTCACTTGATTTAAATTTGTAAACTAAAAATAGTTGACTGGAAAAATGGTAGGGAAAGGGTGTATAGAAACTGGTAACTCTTGAGAAATGTAAATATGACCTTGAAAAATAAATCAGAGAATGTTATAGAATAAGTTTCTTGAATGTAATTTTGTCATGAAATAGTATAGAGGTGAATTTGTGATTATATTTGTTTTATGGATGATCTGGAATATCCATAAATGCATCACTGGTGGTCTGAGGGAGAAAAGATTCTAACACATGACCAACTGAAATATCCAAAATTTCCTGCATGGTGTACTGATAACAAACAAACAAAAATCAATAATTATGACCAAAAGAAAATCCCATAGAACAGTGAGGCTACTTAAAAAAAAAAAAAAAAAAAAAAAAATCAGACCAGAGGATTTCAAGACTTGAATACAGTATGTAAGCAAAGAATATGATTAAGAGGGTATGGCTGCAATACTTCAAGGGCTGTGCAACATAATTGGTACTGAAATTTGATGCTCCTGGAGTAGTTCACCCTTACAGCTCTTCAGAACCTGATTTTGATGAATTATTCCTTGGCCATCCATTTGTATGTATACCTGCTTACTGAACAGATAGTTGATAGTGTATAGAGATATTTACGTGCATAGTCTGTGTCTGCATACATGCAAATTGCCTGTCACAATGTTGATTAATGAATGCAAATTCAGCTTTTTGTCAAAACTACTGATGCACCGTAACTTAGCACCTATGGATGCCAGTGTAATGCTAAGTATGTAACATGGATTTAAGAGTTTAACATGAGAGAATAATAGCCAAGCAGTAGATGAGTGGGCAGAGAGCAGTTATACAGTGTTGTTTAGTATCACTTTTTTCAACTAAAGTTAAGCTTGCCCTTAAGCACTTGATTTTATCTTTAGTTTAAGATTTGATTGTATTAGGCTGGCACAATGTTTGATGGAAAAGCAGTAGGTTTTTTTCCTCAAACAGTATAGACACTAAAACATCACCACGAGAAGAGTGGATTTCTTACAAAAGGCAGTGTGGTGATGTCTGGAGGTACTGCTGAGCCTTGAAAACATTGCAGTAACAGCCTTTTTCCCCTTCTGCACAGCAGCCCTTCTCTGCTTATTTGTATCTCAGCTCAGAACAACATTGTACAGCTTGGATGAAAAGAACCAAACCATATTATTTCAAGTTTACAAGAAACAAAATAGGAAGTAGAGACATAGAGACAGGAGGCTGGTTTGCCAGCAAACCAGCAAGGCAAAAAGATGGTAAAATTTTTAAGAGGGACAAGTTGTAGAAAAAACTCCTCCACTTGTCACTGGTCTCCAGGTAGGAGAAGACACTTTAAAGATCACCTTCTCTTTTCTATCAGATTTAGGGTGGTTTTTACCCAGTTAGATTTTTTTTTCCCAACCATTCAGATTATTGCAACCTGGATGTAAAAATAAGGCAGGAGGCAGTGTTGAAAGCATTGATTAAAATCAAGGTAAATTACTTCCACTAGTTTAACCTCAGTATTAAAACCATTTGTTTTAACAAAGCAGGAAAAGAGATTTCTCAAGAATCGTTTACAGTTGGTAAGTATTGACTCTTCTCAAGTACTTTTTGTTTATATGCCCAGAATTATGTTTCAAGAGGACTTCCTCCTTGATTTTTCCCAGGCAAAAAACCCCACAATCTCATTGGTCTGTAGTTTTCTGAAGCTGAAACACTGGTCTTTTTGAATATGACTGCAATATTTTCCTTTCTCCAGGTCTCAGATTTCCATGACCTGTCAAAAAATACTGACATGAGTCATCCAAGTACATCAGCCATCTCTTTTGGTACCCTTGGATGCAGCTCATCTCATCACGTGGATTTTCATGGTTTGAGTTGTCTGAAGTAAACACTATCTTTATCCTCATCCAGTATTTTTCTTTCTGAATCCTTTCACTGAGCACAGGTGCCTGGGAGACATTCTCAGCAAAGACTGACACAAAGGTGGCATTGAGCACTTCATCCAGCACAGCTACTGTCACCAAATCACCAGCCGCTTCCAACACTATGCTTGCATACTACAGCAGTGCTAGAAGCAATTCTTGATGCCCTTGTCATCCCTAACAGGTTTCCAAGAGAGCTGCAGGTCTCTTAACAACACCCCTGCATGGCTGAACAATACTTCCAAATTTCTCTTTAGTAGCCTCCCCTCAACCTTCTTGTACGTTGCCCTTTGTTTTTTTTCATTTGAATTGCACCCTGAGCTCTCTGTTTTATCAGACTAGGCACCTGAGACATTTGCTTGTTTTCCTGGGAGTCAGGATGGATTATTTCTGTGTTTGGCTGGAGTCTTTCACCAGTCTTTCACTCAACCTTCTTGAGCATCTTTGCCTTTTAAAATGCCTCCTCCTACATGATCCTATATACCTGTTCCCTGAATGAGCTGAAAGCTGCTTCCCTTAAGTACAGAATATAGGCTCTGCTTATCTCCTTCATTCTCCTCAGGATCTTGGACTCCACTAATTCATGGTTATTTCAGTCAAAGTTACCTTTGACATTACACTGAGTCATATGTCTTCAGCTGGTTCTGCCTTGTTTCTGAGCAGCTGATCCATCTGTATTTAACTTGTGGTTGGTATCACTATTTGCATCAAGAAGTTACCCCTGACAAAAGTCCTGTCATAGTGACCTACCGGAAAATGCCGAAGCATTCCTCCATGAGAATTGGGGTCATCCAGAATTCTTTATTTCAAAATAGCTTCATTCATATCCTCACCATGATCAGGTGAACTGTAACAAACTCCTACCACTGCGTCTCCCTCACTGGCCTCTCTCTTGATCCTGAGTTGTGAACTCTCAGACAAATCATTGTCTGTCTCACAGAAGGGCTCCCATACTTCTGAGCTACTCCTTCACCTCTGCCTCACCCACTTTGTCTTCTTGATTTGTCTTCCCTCAAGAAGGTGTATCCACACACTCTTGCAATAACCATCCATTGCAATAACATTTTTGTATGAGTTGTCCCACTACAGCTGAGTAATCAAAATTATGTAAGATATGTGGATGTGTAAACACATGCACAGTTGCTGTCCTTGCTGCTTGTTTCCCTGTTCATATAACATGCTTGAGATGGACCTCCTTTCACCCTGTTTTACTACTCTGAAGTTCTCTCCTGTACCTGCCACCTGCCCACTACTTCTTTGCTTGACTGTGGGTTGTAATTTCCTTCCACACCAGTTCCCATGTTACAGCTGTACTCACTAGGTTTACCAGTCTGTGGGAAAAGCTGCTCTCAAGAGCTTTGTCTTCAGGTCTGCAAAGGGCCCTGTGGTCTAAATCCAAAATTGGCATTGAAGAATTCAGCTACACAAGCCTCTAATCAGTTCCCTAAAATAAATGGGGTCATACCTTATAGTTTGCAAATTTTTGTGATGATCCAGCTATTGAACACAAGCTGTGGCAATATCATCATCTAAACCAAAAAGAACACTTAGGAGAATGGTTTTCCTCCCTATAGATTATGTGCTGATTTATAGCAGCTGAGGATTTGGTCAACAAACCTCCAAGTTTCTCCTGTTAGATTAAAAATATATGTTTTTATAATCTTCAAATAGCATCTCTAAAAGCATTCTTAGTTGCAATAGGCACTGGAAGATATTATAATTTCTCAGGACAGATTTTAAATCTCACTGTACTTTCTCTTTGAACTAAATTGCTGCTGCTCTGGGGTCACTGTATTTCTTTCTTGTGGATTGGGAAGGAGGAGCAAGGTGAGGCTTGAGATACTGCTGTCATGTATGTTCAACCTTTACTGTGTTAATCCAACACTAACTGCTCTTTTTTCTCCCCAGGAAAAAATTTTTAAAGTCTTTAAGTACTATTGAGAGCAAGAGGGTAAATGTTCTGTAATGACTTTTAGGTCAACAAGAAAAAATAGAAGTTTCTGGGAAAGTTTGAAGAGGAAAAATTGAACAAAAATCTGTCAAAGGAAGATTGTTTTCCTTTGCCTCTCAGGCAAATGGATTCTGGGGGATATTTAGTGTAATTGAGGAAACAATATTGTATATGAATAAACAGTGAAATATTACACACCTATATGTCACAATTACAATAAAATGTATTTGGGCAGATCCTTTGCAGCTCTGAAATGCTGAAGTGCAAATCAGTCTTAAGAGATTTCTTCTTCAAGAGAGATTTGAGAGTTTTTAAATTTTTAGCATTCCAATCAAGTATATATTGGGGTGCACTAGAATCTGGATATCCAATAGGGGATGGGAATTAATAGCAAAAATATTGAAAATACTAAGAAGGCTGCCTCATTTTCCTGCTTGTAATTTGAGTATACCGAGACAAACTCTATTCAGATTTGTCCCTATGCAGATTAATTCCAGTTGCATGGGTAAACTGAAACAGAATTTCAGTATTTATTTTTCTGTACATATATTCTGCTGCAGTAATGCAGAGGCAAGATTTTTTTTCTATGACTAAAAGATAATTCAGTTTTCTCAGGAATAATGCATGAAAAATTTCAAATCCTATATTAACAGATATTTCCTTATTAAAAACTTTAGTAAGACTTTGATCTATCCAAAAATAAGTGGCAGCCAGATTTAAGGATTACAAACAAACATCTTTACCCATATCTAATTCCTTTCCACAGTTCTAGTGTGAAAAGAAAGGATAGAAGCTGTAAGAACCTGCAATGACTGCTTTCTGGTGCTCAGAGGCAGAGATCTCTCATTGAGGTATGATATCTGATCCTAGCTTTTTCTACAGAAAATCAATACTCTCACAAAGGTGGTAATACGTCTTTGGAGCTGGAGTATGTCTCCTCCATGTCAGAGAGTACACTGTAAGTTCCTCAGGTATGAAGAGTTAAGAGTTAGATTCTCCTGTCTAATCTTGTGTAGGATGCACCACAGTCCAGAGTCCTGCTTCATGTATTGCAAACAAACCTTTTATTAAGCTATATGAAAATAAAGGAACTAGTTTTGAATTATTTGAGTAATATAGTGGTCACATGTAGGATAACGTGGTTATCACTTCTGCACTGTGCTGCTTTTTTTACAGTGGCAATATCCTGTGAGATAGATGGTAACCTTCTCGTTTCCATGTGGTGAAAAATACCAGAATTTAACTCTCAACAGATATGGCAGATTTAACACATTAAGTGTTAAAGCAGATTTACACTTAATGACATTACTGATAATAGCATAAGAAATTTCAAACACAAAGAAATTTGAGGGATCTGATTCGGGAAAAAAACAAACAAACAAACCCTTTTTATTTTCATCCATAGATAAACTTCTGTAGTAGTTTTCTTTTAGCACTAGTTGTCACCATGTTTAGGAAAAGCAAAAAAGAGAAAAAATAGTTATATTTGTCTCCTTTTTAGAGCTAAGTATTAATTGACTTTAATCACTTAAATATCTGCATCTCTGTCTTTATAGCCCTTTATCTATGTAGTTAATTAAATCAAATCAAATGTCCAGTTTCTCAACTTTCAGTATCCAGAATGCACTTTGCTTAAGGTTAATGCAGTTCTGTGTAATTGCTGTCTTTTACTCATTTTTAGGTTTTTTTAAGGTAATACAGCATACACTTCCCAGGTTTGTAACTCGTGCTACTGCATGGTATGTAAGGAGTATTTTGTTCTGCAAGCTGGAGTTTTAAGAGTTCTGGAGTTTGAAGATGTTGCAGTACAATTGCTGTCAAACAATGATCTTTATATACATGATGAACACCACTGGTATTCTGAATAATTGTTAAAAGTGATGCCTTAAACTTTAGCTTTCATATTTTCAGATTCTGTGATGCCTAGAGGTGTAGTTCTGAGTCTCAGATTAAGTGCCAGTGAGCTCTCTTCACTGAGCAGGTAGACAACACAAATCCTTTTCCTGCTGAGGACGAAGGACAACTTTGAGCCCAACCCATAAACAACAGTGGACTGAAGAGAGAAACAAGAAGGATGAGACCTCACAACCCAAAACTGTAAATTGGACAATTAAACCCCAACATGCAAATAGACCAAAACTTATAAAAATGTAAGATCTCGTGACCAGTCAGCCATTTTGTGACCATTCTTAGTCCACCTTGGGTGTAGCCCTGGTCAGGCTCCTGTCTTGCACAAGCTGGATCCTGGAGGCCTTTCAATAAATATCTGCTTTGTTCTCTAGTTCTGTCCAGATTCTGTTTCAGGTCAACCTTCCCAAGACATCAAAAGTATATAATTATAAATTAAACAAATATACCTTCACATAATAATCTTTTTATTTCCTGCCATGTGTATGAGAATGTTTTTTGAAAAACTGCAGCATGATTCTGTGTTCCTTAAATTAAAATAATACTAACTTGTACTTAGTGAAATATTTGTTATGCATGTTGGCTTCATGGGTATCAATCTAGGTTTTAAATACAATTTTAAAAATTAAAAATGTCTAGTTAATCTCAAATCATTGCAGATTAACCTGCACAGATGTTACTGACTCCAAAATTAAGTCCTATGGAGACACAGTTGCTTCCTGTAATTAATTGTAAAGGTGAAGAAACACTTTTTTTAATGTCTTTGGGGGGGAAAAGTGTTGTATCTTTTCAATAATATCAGAAGATACAGCAGAAGTTCTTATTACATCACTGATGCTAAATATTTTAGGTGTCATATTTGATAAAACAGACATATCCATAAACTCCAAACATCGCGAACATCATCTGGTGAGACCTCACATATTAATGTATATGTCAAGTACTATCTTCTGTTTGTACTGGTATTCATAAGTATAAAGTCTGAAATAACAGACACCTTTGGAAAATTGTTTGCAAATGTTTTTGGTTTGCTTTGTGTATTTTTGTGTATATGAGTTTCCACAATCAGGAGTGCACAAGGTAAACATCTGTGACAGACTTAAATAAAACCTGTGTCAATTAACATGTCCAAATAAGTCCTGGCACAGTCTGTTCTAGTGCTTGTAACCTACACAATTCTGCAAGTTCAGCCATGTGTTTCCTGAGGCACAGAGTTTTGGAGTTTAATTGATAAATTTATTACAATCTGAATTTTAAAAAATCTTAACTTTTCTCCCCCATTTTCTAATGTTTTCCCTGATGAAAGTTTTCTCAGTAGAAGACTTGCAGCAGTATTTCCAAGGTATTTTCAAGGAATAACTGTGGTTAGTCATAAATTATTTTTCATCACTCTCTTGGAGAGACGGCACCAAAAGCATTGACTAGCAGAAAACATTTTCATGTGAGGGCTGAGGTTTTTGTTAATTTTGTTTTGGTGTGTGTCTGGTTGAGAGTTTTTAGAGAGAGAAGGAGACTTTCAACACAATATTCTGTTTTCACTAGTGATTAGTATATTTCTTTTGTTAATAGAACACAAGAAACAGATATGCTTTTATTGTGTTATCCTTACACCCTTCATAAAAAGAATGAAACAAGAAATACTGTGGATTTTATTTTATTATTTATGTGAGCCAAATTCATAGGTGCATCCCAAAATTTGGTGTCTGACAAAAAATTGTTTGATTAGTGTGAGGAAACACAATTCCATATATAAGTTATTATGATGACTCATAGCTGATTTATTAAGCAAAACTAATAGTTTCATGACTTCATATATGTCACTGTCAAACTTCTCAGTTCACTTCTCCAGGCTGAAAAATATTTATTTATTCAATATTATTTATTTATTTATTTATTTATTTATTCAATCACCCTAATAAGCATATCTTCTTATATTTATATTCTTATCTATTTAGAGGAGAAAGGTCAGAACTGTGAAAAATCTTAATGATGTACCTGCATCTTTGTTTAAGCAGAAGAATTTATTCTATTTGACAACCCTTCCTTAATTCTAAGCCTTCATTCTGCTTTGTTTTGTTGTTTTCCATTTTGACTGTCACTGAACAGTGTTCTGGAATCCCATCACTGCATAAGGAAAGACAATTTTTTTTAAAGTGTTGCTATATTTATTTTATCTGCAGTCACTCAATACAGAAAAAATATTCTGTAACTTTCAGATGTGACCCCAGTCCATGACAAGCCAAATTCTCACCCTTATTTTTTTCTGAATGTTCATTTGGATTAGTTGAATTTTCTTTGGACTGGAAAAGTGATATTTAACTTTTTGTAGTCAATACATTATAGCACCTTATAGAAGCTATAGTACAAAAATTTTATTCTTCAGCCAGCACTTATGCATCATATCCCCTCTATTAATTCTATGCCCACCTACATGAGCATGTCGTACTAAATGTACAATTAATTAGCCATCATCCTTTCACTGATGGCACATAAACATAATCAGAATATTCATCAGGGGGTCCAAACTGTTTGGAAACAGGCTTAACTTATTAGGGTTTGGCAAAAGATGGTTCCTTTCTTGCATATATAAAGCACTGTACTTCAGAGGGACCTGGAGAATTTGTGCATTTTCCTTGCGTCTCTACATAAGGCACAAATTAGAGTAAGTAGAAATGTACAGCTTGTAATTGTAGGGCTGTACCTACCATGTGGTTGGTTCTTTATCACACAGAACAGCTTTTCAATCCTCTCTAGAAATCAGGATTTTTTTTTTTTTTTTTTTTTTTTTAAATCAACATAGCACCAGAATATTCTAAATTCAAGGCATACTTCTTGCTCTACCACCTTTTAATATTCAAACATGAAGTTATGTGTGAGTCTACCATAATTTTATGCTCCTAAAGATAAGGGTGGCAACATGATGCCTGCCAGAGTCTCAGAGGTCAGACTGAAAAAGAATATGAAATCACCTGTCGTTCCAGGGCTCTCTTCCAGTTCAGCACAAGGTGGAGAAAAGCCAAGGATGTGCCAAGCAGGTACTGTCAGCAAGAGGAGACGAAGATTAAAAATAATGCTCTGACTTTTGTTCCAGGAGAGAAGCTGAAGCAGGTTCAGTAATTATCCAGTTGTCTCTGGTCACTGTACGCTGCTGCACTAAGTGATAGATGCTAATTTATGCATTCTGTTCTGTCTTACTAAACTTTAGAATAAATACAGGACCTCCTAATGAAGGTCTTTATTGTCTGGTATTCTGGACTGGATTCACTGGATAACAACAAATAATTTTCTGGATGCTTAAAATTGATTTGAAAAGCAATAGGTGTATATACATATACATAGAAACACAAACATCCAAATTGTCCATCCATAACCTTTTTTATCCTTCTTCCACTTTTGCTTGTGAATTTTTCTATCTCTTGATCAGGCCTAAATAATGAATTAATGCATGTGCAGCAGTTTGTGGATCTTTTCAGATTAATATTCTGATTTCTGCACATCTATTTGTCTTCTCAAATATATATTCAACTAACTTTGAACTACTAACACCATACCTTGCCACAGTTAGAATCAACTTAGTTTTCTGCAATCATGTAGCACAGTTATTACACAAGAAGAAAAAGAGTCAGGAAAATGATTTTCCCCAGCTGGATTTACTACAAGTTATAAAACCTGCAAGTACCTTTGGAAGAAGAAAAAGTTTACACTTTTGTGGGGAAATGGTAGAATCCAGTATTGCTATTTGGGGAATTCTGAATATGCTAGGAATCCTTGAGAGGTAAGTAGTAAAAAGACACAGCAATTTTTTGTCCTTTTCTTCTAGTCTTTCCTTCTCTGACTGCAGACAGGATTGGGAAAAACTTAAGTAGTTCATTGTTATTTAAGTTGCTCTCTTCATGACACTACAGTTTGCTCAGTATGAATTTACCAAAGGAGTAGTAAATGTTGTAGAAACCTGCTTTTATACTACTTTGGCTTCTTTGTTCCCTCAGTATTATCCTTGAAAGCACAGCTGAAAAGTGTTGGGTTTTTTTTTATTTGTTGTTAAACCATAAACATGAAAAAGTTGGTTGTTATCCTGAAAACAGTATATAAATATAAAAACTATATCTTGCCTATTTGGTCGTTCCAAAACTTTCTTCTCCTACAGTGAATACTGTAGAAGCCAGCTGAAATTTGCTTTAGTAAGCTTACAAAAAAGCAGTACTGAGGTATAAACATTTTTTAATGATTACCTAAATCTTTAGAAACATTATTTTAAATAGAATCACATGCTTTATAATTAGAAAGAATCATTTTTTTTTATAAATTACAGTAACATACCATAGATAGCTACAAATTATGCATTAATATCTTCCTATTTTAGAATCTTTACATGGGTTTAAAAGTCCTAAAGGGATATATTTCTCTCAATTCTGTACCAATTACATTATACCTATTTGCTGTTCTTTGCTCCCCTTTTTCCCCAGAGGTTATTCCACACAGGTACAGAATAGGTATTTTGCATTTCCTGTCCTCACCCCAGTTTCTTGGCAAGTGTATCTCAGTCTTTAAACCAGATGTACTTGCTTTAGAAGAAAGATCTGTATGAAGTACCTGACTAGAATCCTACCATTTTACTAAGGGATACACTCATCCAACGTTAGTGCTGCTTTCTTTTCTAGCAAAGGCTGGATGATTTGCATATTTATGAACCATTAAGCATCTTCTATACACTCCCCTCAGGAGGCTCAATAAAGACATGAAATTATTTCTGCCTAGGTCAGATTTATTAATTTCAGTCTCTGCATAAGATTTACAGTTTACTGCAATGCAGGAGGAAGAAATGAAGTAGGGTTAAAGGGGAGCATAAATTGTTTGCTTTTGCTAGTTTATATCATCCTCTCTTACCACTCTTAGTGGTTCAGGAAATTTATCATATCTTCCTGTAATCACTTGCCTGGATGCAGTGGTTCAACAAGAAAATGCAGATAAAAGACAAAATAAACAAACATAAGGTCATGCCTTGCATACTACAACTATTATAAAATCAACTTGAAAGCCTGATTGAAGTTACTCATTAAAATACTGATACTGCTGAACGAGGTGGAGGGGCAGCTCATTCAAGTGCTGTGTGAGAAATCCAGGGTCAGGTGGTGAACTAAACCTTCTCCATAGGCTTGTAGATTCAGACCTCTGCTCGTGGAAGGAAGAATCTTTGACACATTCATTAGAGAACACTAGGAAATGCTAACTTAAAGGACATTCAGAGAAATAAATTTGCAATGTTGAGTTTATTTTAAAAAACATTCTGGCCAGCTTGTATTAACAAAAAATCAAAGCCTAATCTGTAACTATGGTAAAAGGATATAAACAACAATTTCTGTGGTGTTTACTGGGAAATTGTATTCAATGGTTTGCAAGGTTTCTGTAGTAATTCTGTATTTGGCATAACACAGAGTCAGGGTGTGAGAGAATTTTGACCTTCGATCCTTCTTCCCACAAACACAGTTTTCACATATTGTAACTGATGCAAATCCCAATTTAATGGCTGTTTTGAATCCTGCTCTTTTAAAACAAACAAAGAAAGACAAAAAAGCTATGTGTTGTGTGATCCAGACAACTCAGGAATAAACTCTTTATTTTTAGATGTTTCTTCTTGAGGAAGATTTTTTCTTGATCTGCAGTTATGCTGAGATGGATAATTTGATTCACAGCCAGAGAGAACTGGAGGCTTTTATTTCTTTTTTTTTTCCCCCCTGAAATTCTGCATTAATTGTGTTGCTTTTCTTCGTATAGATGCCCCACTGACATTTTAGGATTTCTTAATTGTTCTAAACTTCTTGGAAAAAGTAGCAGCCTTGTCAATAATAAAAAAAGTCATTCCATAATAGAAATAATAGACTCTTACTAAAGACTTGTTATTCCACTTAATAGGAAGGTTTAGAACAACTTAAAAATAAGCCCTTTTGAACAGTAATCAGAAACAGCTGTTCAGGTTACAAGTACTCTACTTCTGCTATGAAAATAGCTGCATGTTGTCCTGGGTGGCAATAGCCTCTCCTCTATCAAATTTCACTCTGAAGACAGGTAAAACCTCAGCTACCTCTGTGGCCAGATCTGTGGCTGTTTACTAAGGCAGTGTCATCTTTGCCATTCAAAATATCATTAAATATTGAAACTAGCATGTGATTTAATCTAGTAAAATTAGAATAGACTGTCCAAGAAAGTAAACTGGCAAATGGGCAACCAGTTGAACATGTTATATTTTAATTTGCAGAGACAAAAATGACAAGCAATTTATTTACATAAAACTGTACAAAAGCAAATTAAATTATGTAAATATTTCATAAATAGAGGTGGACTAGCGTTTAATACATTTTGCCATGTTTAGCATAGTTGCGTGCATAGTGACTCATAATAAACAATGATAAATTGTTCTTTGCTTCACTATCAACATCCAAGTTGCAGAACAATAGTCAATGATTATTATTACAAACAGATCGTACCACATTGAATGCAAGTGCTTTAAAATTTAGGAAAAGTTGTCTGAAAGCATACCCTAGGTAGCTGGTGAATGTTGTCTTCTTCCTCTTGCTTACACTCTTTCAGTCAGTAATTCAACTTAACTGATGGGCTTCAATTTCTATTGCTTTCTCATCTGCTTCTTTTCTTAAGGAAACTGTATATTTATCACCAATGAAACAGAAGGAAAAATATTTCGTTGTTCAACTTCCTTACAAGTGTTTGGTGGATTTATGGCAACATCTTTATCCATATTCACGATTTTTCTGCTTGACAACTTCTAGGGTAGCCTTTCAGCCAATCATTTCAATCCCATTTAAGTTCTTCCCCCACATAAAAATAATGTTCAACTTTTTTTCCTGAAACTCAGGCAGCAGGCCAGTCAGAAAAGATATTCCATAAACATAGTGGGTCTGAGATCTGGAATAAGCCTTAGATTTTAGACCAAAGCTATTGAGCTTTCTAATACATATAATGTTATATATTAACGCATCAATCTATAAAGGTGCCCTAATGTAAAATACATGCAAAGCTCATTTGAGTTTCCCATGGAAGGAAAGAAAAAGATGATTTCTATACTGTACAACTAAAATGTGATGAAGGCTAAAAGCAATTTAAAAATTTGTCAATTTTCCTGGCAACATGAACTGGTGACACCTTGCTAAACAACTATCATATAGACTGATCATACTTTTTCAGGCAGCAGAATTAAAAACAAATTAAAACAACCCCAAACCCCACACAAATAGTAATAAAAAAATCCTCAAGACCTACTTAAACCACAGCCTTGTGTTAATAATGCTTAAGACTGGTCCATTAACTGAGTTTGGCAAAAGGCTTGTTTTTAAATATATCATTTATAATTTCTCAGAAAATAAACACAGGTAAATATACAGGTTCAAAAAAGTTGGGAATAGCCCCTTACCCCTCAGTGTCCAAACCCAACTATCACTTTACCCTAATAATAGGTATAAAAGGCACAGTTGCATATTTTGCATTCACCCTAATTATTTTTATAGCTTTATTTCTTTATTTTTATACAAAAGCACTCTATTTATGGAGTGGCACCAGATTTAACCTATTTCAACTAAAGAGGAAAAATACAAACACAAAATATATTTGTATGTCATGCCAGGTCAGAAGAGTAATCAGCATATTAATAGTGGCTAGTTCCACAAGAATTGCTGTGAATACTTACAGTAGATAGAATTTTTTAAAAATTCTTTCACACGCATTTTAGATCTAAGGAGATGCACACAAGAAAATTATTTCATGACTGTCTTATGTGGTGCAAAAATTGGTGAGTGACTGCTGATCCATTTAATCCAAAGGTCTACTATGACCTGTATAATTAGCCTTGTAGAAAAAGTGTCTAAGAATATACAGAACCCAGCTACCTAATTTATTTCCTTGTCTGTAATATTAAATAAAATCTTATTAAAGGAAGTTCTGTTGAACATTTGTGTTATGCAATTGTGTATTCTGTTGAAACGTGCAAGAAAAATGTGTTTACATTACATAAGCATTTTAGAAGCATTTTTTAACAGGTACTTACAGACTATACAAAGTAGTAACTGCTATATGCAGTCTCATAACAAAGTACTAGCTTGCATCTCTCCATATTACTTAAATAATTAAACATAAAAATGTTCAATCATTAATAATCTTTGATTTTAATATTTTCTTTCTAAAATGTGCCCATTCATCATAACTGCTATACACAAACTAATGTTACTAGAAGAAAGTAAACTTTAGAGAGGAGAATGAAAAGGCTGGTAATGGCACAACCCACTCTATGGAGAAGTGAATTCAAAAGATAAATGTGATGAGTTTTTCTGATTTACCAACCTCTACCTTAGGCTGTTTAAGGTTATTTCTATGCAATTCTTCAAAGCAAGAAACTACCCAAAGCTACATTATGACTACAGTTACTAGAGTCATCTAGCCATGCCTTCCCGCCAGGTTCAACAGCCAGGGATCCGAATGCTTTCCTGTCCTTGAGCTGTCCTTGCTGTGTTGTTTGATTGTCACTTTTGTCTGAATGTCTGAGCTCAGTCTCTGATTATTACTATAACATCAACTACAAAGCAATTGGTTGATGTTCTGCATGTTTTGTTGCTTTTATTGCACAAAACCCTGTTTCATTTCCTCTTCCTTTCAAGAAGCACTCACCATGATAATTGTTACAGCTCTTGCATATCCCAGTATCTTGGACTCTTTTTAACTCATTTTGACCTCCTCGGTATCATACCACTGTTTGTCAGACCATTTATTACTAATGCTAAATATTCTGAGTCTTGATATCATTTAGTATTGCACTTGGTTTTAATGCACTTGGTTTCAAGAAAGCTTTCATTATCCTCATCTTTGACATAACCAAAGCACTTGATAAGCTGCAACACTGATGACCAGACTTGGCAACTATGCCTTGCAACTTGAAAAGAAGCTTTTGTATCCAAGTTGTGATGTTCTCTTATTACTGCATTATCCCATTGTCCACCTTTTTCCCTCCCATCAAGCATCCCCACTAACACAGCCTTCTCTTCTACTATTAGTTTTAAATTTTGATCTTAAAAATTCCCTGGAACTACCATATGCAGCATATCATATGCAGCATGTGCTGCAATATTCACGTCATTACAAAAAAAGCATCAGTTCCTTTGGGCATTCAACTGAACTACTCTGGAAAAAAAATTGTCATCTGGGCTTGTGAACTGTGCTGCTGCGTAGAATGTAGCTGAAGCTGTGTTATGAGTACATGTGTTTTTTTGTGAATACATTTATTTTCTAAGTCAAGCCCCAATACTTAGTAGTTCCCCTGATCCATTGTGTGATCTTTGGCCTTTTGTTATTATAATCTTCCCAGCTAAATGTTAGTCTTGCCCAAAATAATGGTTTCAACGGTCTATCATTGCTATCCTATGGTAAAAGTGTCAGTAATTGTGTTTACATTGAAATAATCATTACAGAGAACGAGAGAGAGAGAGACAGAGACACAGCAAGACACATTTGTTCGATGGATAAAACAGAACCAGAGTTCATGAATCACAGGAAAATATGCCATGTTTTTGACTGCAGTCTCAGGCTGAATGTGTTTCAGTTGCTTCCAGCCTCAGATGAGAGGTGAGAATATTAAAGCTGTGGTCTTCACAAAGTGCCTATTAATGATTATTCCTTTATATTTATCCTATATCTTTATGATTTCTGAAGGATTGTCCCTGATGGGGATCAGCGATATTCAGATGGTATGTTTTGAATACATTTTCCCTGACCTGTTATCCTCAACAAGCCAGATGACAAACAAACAAAATGAGTGGTTTAATTCATGCTTCTGCCGAAGGGAAACAACAGTGTGTTGTGTTCTTTTTAATCAAGCTTGCTACTATGGGAGTAATTTGCAACCATAGATCTAGGAAAATAAAAATCAGGGAGAGGGGAATTAGACATGCAAGTAACAACGTTTTCTACATTGTACAGTAAAGTCAGGCAGACAGTATAATTACATGCCTGCTATGGAGGCAGAAGTGGCAGGCAGATCTTTTGTCTCTTTGGTGGCCCCCTCTTTTTTGTTTCACATTTTTCTTAAAATTGTTGTGATATTAAGACTTTTGCCCCATTTCTTTCTTATATTATGAAAGAGCTTTGTTGCTGCTTGTTAGCCTACAGGTAAACTTCTCTTCTAGTTAGAGTGTTGACAGGAGATGGCTTGTATTCCCCTGTCTGTGTGAGGGGGATATCCTCTGGATTGCCTTCTTCGTTTTTGCTGAAACTAGCTGCGCTGAAGGTCTCATAGGATGAGGTCAACTTTTTGTTGAGGAGGTTTCTGTTGCGATCACCCATGAGGGAGGCTTCTCCATTGGCCAGCTTTTCCTGACTGCCCCGTTCATCGACAGGCATGAAAGTGGAGAGTTTTGGCTGGCTCTTCTGCTTCCTCTCCGGAGAGGTGCGCACTGGCATCCAGCAGGAGTCTGAGTGGCCGTACTCATCACACTCTCGGGTGCACTTCCCCGTTAGGGCTACATCTGGTAGAGGCCGTGAATCTGAAAATAAAAGAAAAAAAATTTTGTCTTTACAAATTAATATTACAGTGATTTCCACTGAAACTGAGAATACTTAAATTCACAGAAGGTATTTTTAAAAGTCTTGGTAGGAATGTTGCAGTGAGTTCCTCAGTAATAATTTTTTTCCCATTACATGTGCCCCGAGGCAACAAGCAGATCTGTACAGTTATTCTCAACCTAAATAATTGAAAAAAAAAGGCTGTTAATCCTCTTCCTGTGCCTGTAAATCAATTCCAGAAACATTCGGCATTAGGTACTGAATTAATTTTGAAGCTGAAAGAGTCAAAGAAGCACTTAATTCCATACTGCCGATTTTCTAAAAAAATTTAAAAATACCTTTCATTGATTTTTTTGTAGAGAATACTTTGAATTTATGTGGAAGGATCCTGAGACACTGCACTCTGTAAATACTTACAAACATACTTAATGACCTGCAAATCAACAGATCTGCTACTGACAAAGGGACTGAATTTTCATATAATGTAAACCTCTGCTTGTGTTTCTGAGGATTGGGCACTTAAGTGGTTAGTCCACAATATGTTACATAAATTGTACAATCAGTAATTGCAGAAGCATACAAAGCCTCTGCTATGGGTTATAAATGTTATCAATAGTGCAAATAAAGCTGTTTTTTCTGTATATGTTCATGTCGGGCATGGTATGAATCTGCTGCCTAAAGAGAAACATTTTATATGTGACTTGCTATGTCAGGAGATGTCCTGTTCCCACTCACGTCTGTTTTCTGTACTTCTAGGAGCTTTCATTGAAAACCACAAAGTTCAGAGGTATGCAGGATTTGAGTCCTATCTATTTGCAATGCAGGTATATTTAATATTTGTATTTTGATACTTTGACTTACATAGAACTGAATTTAAAAGCTTCCTCAACTATTTTAAGGAATGGGTAAGATTCTTAAACTTTTATTTTATTCAGTTATAGTGTACTTTATGGTCTAAAGGAATAACTGAGACTACCTTCAAAGTAACAACATGATATTCAAACAAAGTTGACAAAGAACATAAATCAAAAAATAAATTTTTCAAGTGTGTTCAATATGACTTTCGTATGATATGATTTATTTGATGAAATATGTAGGTTTTTTAATAAAAAATAAATTATTTTAGAAGGGAGCAAGGCATTTCAACATGGAAACATAGTAAAGTACTTCATATGGGCTGTGGCATCTTTCTACTTTCCCACTACAACACCAAAGTTCTTGTGAACAGTAATTTTTGCCTGTAATAACATGTGAGCAATAAAAACTCTTTTAAAGGCCTCAGCCTTCATTCTGTTAGTTTTGTTTTGCCTATTTTTCTTTGCATTTGGCTGATAGAGTACTTTCTTAAATGATAATTCAAACTGTCATTTTTTATAAATTGATAAAAAAAGATCACTGCTGAAGATTAAAATAAAATAAAATAAAATAAAAACAAAAACAAAAACAAAACAAAACAAAAAACCCACAAAAGCCCTCAACCAAAAATCTTTCACTCTTCCAGAATAAACATTTTAGTTTAAAATATTTACAACAGGTGCTTGCAGAGAAAACATTATTTCATTTCAACATCTGTGGATTTAATCCTGATAGAATTGCAAAAGCTCTTGAATTTCAGATTTATCTTCATCTTGTCCTTATTTTTTTCAGGCATTTAAACATTAATTTAATAAATAATTTATTGAGAAGACACTATTTGCTACTGACAGGTGTCAACATTTTATAGAATCTACTATATGTACTCTGAATGTTGTATAAAATTTCATATTTCAGTGAAATATCACTAACTTTAATGAAGAAACAACCCTGGTGTCTAGATAATTAAGTAACCCTGTAACTAAGATGTGTAAGGCCACTGAGGCAACTGAGTGATTTTTTCCTTTTAAAATTTTTTCCCCCAGTTTAATCTTAAGGTTTTTGTCCTTAGACACAATTCCTATTTTTTTTTTTTTTTTTTTTTTCCAGTGAAGAATGCAATACTGTGAAAACTTATCAGCCCTTCAGTTTTCAGATGACTATGTTCTGCAAACATACACAGAATATGGGGGTGGTAACAGGAAAATCCTCTGTTTGTCAGCTAAATCAGCATTATTCTGACTCTCCCTAATGATAAGAAACATAATTAACTGCACAGCTGCCCTGATGTGCTTTGACTCTTAAGCAGATTTTTCATATTTTCATAAGAGGGCAAATTCCCTTAAATCTCTATTAACTATTCAAACCAGCACCTAATTCCAAAAAAAAACCCAGCCATGAAACATTTTCCATGCTTGATTCAAGCATTTTAATGTTTACTCTGACATAATATTAGCAACTGCTGATCAAGGCAATGTGTCTAACCTTTATTTAAAACATAAGAATATATGTTTAGGAAAACAATTTTCTTTTTGAGTTTGGGTTTTTTTTCAGATTGAAACAATTAGCATCTCATTCTATCTGATGGAAACTCTTTAGCTGAAAAGAATTTTGAGTCAGCAATCCATGGATTCATAAAAATCCTTCCCTTGCTGGTGTTTTTTAAATCATGTACATGAAAATGTAACATTTTGCATTGTAGTGATTCTCCTATTCACTTCTGGACAAATACTGGAATTCCTTATTGTAAAGCATGAACACTTAATATACAATTCAGCCTTATAACGCTGTTTTAGTAAGTAAAAACCTCCAATTCAATGTGTTGGTGAGTTGCCCTGTTGTGTTATGTGGTGCACTCTATCTTCACACCCACAGAAGAGCTCAGAGAGACACTGGAAGAACAATATTAGCCCAAATAATACCCTCACAGACCTAGCCAGGCCCACCATAAGGGCAATCAAACCCTCAAAAGTATATCTGGCCAGGCCCAGAGGAACACAGGGGTGTATAGGAGCAGATAGGAACTCAAAATAAGGATTCAAGAGGAAAAATCATCTTTCTGTGTAATCCTAGAGATCCCTGTCTAGGTATGTAGAGCACATTATAAGATACGGGGGAAAGGAATTTGGGATAGCAAAGGGCTTAGATGATGTTCAGGGGAGAAACCATTGGAAAGAGAAGTGAGGAGTTCTAGTGATAGAGGAGAAATAGAGGTACAAGGGGATAAAAGAGGCAGCCACATGTAAATAGTTTTCGGGTATTAAGTTTGTCTGGTTATGTTCTGTGCTGGATGAGCACCATCTGTCCTGTGCTCATTAAATTCCTTTGTAACTCTTTCCTGGGAATGGCCTCTCTGTTATGAGTGCATGCATAGATATTGGCATGTCCACTATCACTAGTGACCCTTCATCCTGTCCAGGCAGAGGAGAGGACAGAATGAGGCACCTGGTGAGCTCATGGAAGGGCTTTGACTATCTGTGATCTGTGTGGATATCTCAGCATGTATTTGGTGTATGTGTGTGCTCTGTTGATGTGTCTGTTGGGAATATCTCTTCATCTTTTCTGCTGTTTGGACTTGGGGGTATGGAACAGCAGCAACAGCCTCATCTCGCTCAGGCTGTCAAACCCAGTGCTATATATTTTTCTCTAAAACACCTTCAATTAAGATTTGACACTTATAGTTAATACAGCCTTCTACTCCATTGCTTTCTTGCATCTGTTCTTAGAGCTTGAATCAGTACAGCATTTGAGTACAGATTTGATCTAACATGGTTTGAAACCTGTTGCATTTTAGTTGCTCTTCTGTTTAAAAGATTGACATACCTAAACTAGTCAGTTAAGGGAAAATGGGGCACTTTCTATACACTGCATTTGATAACAGTGATTTAACCTCTTATTTGGATAAACTGCTATGCCACTTTAGCTATAGAGTAAGTAACTGCATTTTTGCTGATTCACTGAAACAGATCAACCCTCTTTTGCTGAGTAGGGACTCTAGGCTCAGCATTTTAAATTACCTAGTCCATGGAGTTTTGAAAAATATCTAGATTTGAAAATAAAAATAAACTTACTGATGTCCTCTAATATAATTTGCCTTGAAACATGTCTATCTTTAAGTGAAATGATTTTTTAAGTGCTTCTCAGTTTAAAAGCTAAATACTCCAGTAGTGACCCCACTGAGAGCTGAACAGTCCAATGGAATAGAACACAGCAAACAATTTGTCAGCAGAATTGGCAAATCATCAAGAAGCAGCACAACAAATTCCTACTGCAGTTACATATCTGGAAACCAAAATAAATTTTTGCTTAAAATGCCCCTTATTAAAGAAAAAAAAAAGTTATGATGTTAAATAGTGAGGAAGATATATGACATTTCTTGTTATACAGAAATCTGTGGATTTGGGATTAGGTTCTAAAAGACCTGTCAAATTCGACCTTTTATCTGCACAAAAGGATCATCAGAACATGTCATCAGAAGGTATCCTCTTAGTTATTTTCAAGAATATCTTCTCATGGTGTCTCTAGATCAGAACTGGGTATTACTTGACTTGAAGGATATGTTGCCATTTCAGTGGCAACATTGTAAATAACCATTGTAAACCTGTTCCCTAAAATGCAGATATTTAGGGAAAAAAAAAAAAAAAAAAAAAAAAAAAAAAAAAAAAAAAAAAAAAAAAAAAAAAA
>VXBR01000469.1:3923-23258 GCA_013400215.1 Cisticola juncidis | reverse complement strand
AAAAAAAAAAGGTATACATGTAAATGGAAAATTCAAAATTAAAAAATCCCAACATTAATACTTTTTAAATAGATTTCACTTGCCACACTTCAGCTTGGGAAAAAATTGAAAAACATTCATTTAAAGGGCCTTAAAATCTGTTTTGTCATTGTATCTGATAGAAGTTTTCACTACAAATTTTTAAAATTTATCTGATAAAAATATTTTTTTAAACTTTAATAACTACTCATTCAACAAATATTTGAACATTTGCAGCTAATTTCCGAGGCAGTGATAGGTTTTATGGTTTCCATAAAACTTTGTACAAAAAATGTAAGTGATTGGAGATATTTATATATACATGCTAGTGTTTCTTCTGATTGTAGCTATTTCTTTAGGCTAGGAGGGTTGCTTATTATCAAGAAAGGCAGGCAACTACCACTGCAGGTTGTACAGGGAAAAGATGGTGTTCTACCTCCAGTTTAATGTCAAAAAAACCCCTCAAATATTCCAACCAAGAAGTTTTCCACTATTTTCTCTGCTCCTATTCCTAATCAAAAGAGGTTTATGTATTTCATCAAGGACATAATCATTATTATGAACTCAGTAGTCAAGAAGTACACCTGGGAATTGGAACTAGATGATTTTTAAGGTCCCTTCCATCCCTATCCATTCTATGACTCTGCATGTTACAAGTTATGTGCTTTTATTTTACACACATATTTCAGAAATACAGTCAAGAATGCTCACTCTGGCTCCATTCTACACATTTTTTAACAACCATTCTTGTACAATATATTTTATAGACCTACATCTAGTCATGACATAGTTCTAGCACAGGCACTGGAGAAAAATGTAAAGAGCTTTTCACTTTTTTTATTTTTGTAAACCACACAAAAAATGGTGGTAACAACAGACTTGAGATGTACTTAACCTGGCAAAAGTTCTGTTCCACTTGTCCCTGGAGATGGAAAACCTTCCAAATCAATAGTGACACTATATCTAGACATAATAATTGGAACATTTTCAGAAAACATTCCTAGCTGTAGACCTTTTCCTTGGAGGACTACAAAACCACAGTAGCCATATAGTACTACAGCAGTACAACAGTACTTCTGTAAACCATGCAGCCTGGGCCACGGGATCTGAGGAGTCATTGGCAGAAGAGTTCTAAATGGTGTCTATGACAAATCAATGACTACATGCAGATTTTGCTTTCCACACTTACAGGCCCATAATAGCCCTGCATGGTTCCATTTATTGAGGACCCATAAAAAGTGCATGTGGAGTAGTTCCAGCTACTGTGAGAAAAAAAAAAAAAAATAGGAACAGTTATATAGTAAAGGAAGAAGATGTGGTTTGGATGAGCCCCATTTTTTCTGCATTCTGTATACAAATATATTGCATTCAGAAGACCATCCAAAATGCAAGTGAATTGCCACTATATGATTAAAGAGGAGTACATTTACGTGGCTTTTATATTAAAAGCCATGACTGTTTTATGAGCTGTGTGATCAGGGACACAATAGAGCTCTTAAGACCTAACAAGTATTGATTACATGATCAGGGAACAATAATGCAGAAAACAGCTGAAAGAGTGCATGTTGTATAAAATCACTGTTTAAGGGGGGAAAAAGAAAGCTAGTCTACAGGGAGGTACAGCTACAAGAGCACTGTTGTTGAAATTCTTGCCTCCTAATTGCAGTAATTCAGGAACTGGACCCCAGTTTGTGCTGCGGCATATTCTGACATGCCAAGACACTATAAAAATACTTAAACATGTTTGAAAGCATCAGCATTTTTTTTTTTCTCTGTACCTTAGGCCAAATACAGTTAAACAGCAATTGAACATATCTCAAGGAACGTTTAGTGCCCCCAGGCTTGGGCTGCTGTCATTCTGAATGTGGCATTGTCGTGTACTGCAGAGATAGTGCACGCCATCTCTGAAACAGTCTCACTGAATAAAGTCAAACACAAATCCACTGCCTGAGACATGCCAACTGCACTGAAGTCATGAATATATTAATTGCTTTTGGACTAGAATAATTTCGTGTATATAATGCTTAATTCTAAATTTCCTGTCAGTGCTTAAGAAAATACTTGAGAGTACAGAAAGGTTTTATGTCTATTGATGGAAGGATTGGTATTGTGAGACAAGGTATGGCAGAATCATACAAAATAATGAATTCTGAAATTTTGAGGGTTTTTTTAAATGCAAAGGAAAGAAATATAGAAATAAAGAATGAAGAATATTGAATGAAAGTGATAATTTTCAAAACCTGACTTGAAAATGATGGAAAGTAATAGTTCCTCTTAAATAATTCCTAAAACCAGTAAGACTCACTGTTGTGATTGTCCAAAGTCCTAATACTCATCAGGTTCAAGAGAACCAGAGTGACATGTTAAAGGAAACACGTGCTGCTAAATAGTCCTTTACAATTAAAACTGATGAAAATAAAATGAACAAAGAAAGCAATGTCATAGGAAAATAGAAACAGTTAAATGATTCTTTATCATTTTTTAAAAGTTCATGCTAGATGAATGAAAGTGAATTAGTGAGAAGAGAAAGTAGATATCATAGAAATGAGCAGTGCTAAAAAAAAAAAAAAAAAAAAAAAAAAAAAGAGTGAAAAAAAAAAAAAAAAAAAAAAGAACAAAAGTGGAAACAATCTGTTTTGCATGCCCATAGTGAAAAAAGACGAGAAGTAATGTCTTGATTGCAACAATGAAAAATCAGGTTAAAAATTAAAAAAAAAATCTTTGAGGATGAATGAAATAGTAATAGAAGATTACAGAATCTCAAATGAGTTTTATGAATGTCTAGAAAAAAATTTTCCCAGGATAACATAAAGGTAGCTAATCATACTTGGGAAAGAAAGGATACACTAAAAGACTTCCAAAGTTTCCCTTCAGCTCTACATTTCTGTTGATGTGATTGCCAACTCTCATGTACTATGGCTTCAGTTCAATTTAATAACTGCTTCTGGGTTGAGACTCTTGACTTATTCAGTAATAAATTAACTTCAGACAATGGGCCTCAGTTCAACCAAAATTCCATTTTGGAATCCTCCTTAAAAATTTATGGTAATAAAACTATAAGCAAAACCCAGAAATAGTTGGACCACTAAATTCAGGTGTTAAAAAAATACAGAAACATAAAGCCCATAATGATAAAAACACTCTGCTCACTCTCAGGTTCCAACAAGATAATTTAGCATTTATAAAATCTTGTTTCCTAAGGAAAAAAAAAATCTGTCCCATTTTATAATTAGTTTCTTCACAAAGTTAAAGACTGAATATGGATTTTAACTGTAGTGGTGCAAAACATATCACACCTCTGAAACCCATTAAACCTGAAACTGGTGTAAGAATCAAAATTTTACAAATGTTTATATCTTATATTCTATTTTTTGTTTTACTTCCCTTGAATATTATCTGTCTGTATTTTAGGGAGGAGCAGTCAAAGAAGATAATGAATGTACAAAATTTTGATTTTTTTTTACTCTTATTAAACATACTACACCAGTCTGTATGGCTACTTAAAATAACTCAGACGTGTAAGCAAGTATACTCAATTAATAAATATTACCCAAGTGATAATATTTCTGACTGAGATTCCACGTAGTCATGGTTATTTCTATCATAGTTACCTCCAGCAGGTTAAAGTATAATATTCCTTACCTGTTTTCCTAATTATGGAACAACTTGATTAAAAAAAAAAAAATCTTGCCTAAATTAGTTATTCTACCAGTTCAATAATATTGCATGTATGTCCTTCAAGGAATCACCAGTATTTCACAACTAACTTAAAGACAGTTTTTATTAAAAACAGATCCATGGGTTTTGGATTTTTTACACTAAAAAAACCCATACTTATACTCTTATGGGCCAAAATCATATTGATTGATGGTTGTCAGTGGAGGATAATAACAGAAATTGTTTCAACATTATGGTTAAGTGAAATCAAATTCAACAGGCCTAATTCTAGACAAATACTAGTTTTATTAGTACATAAAATAGGAAAGGCCACTAGAAACAAAGTTTTCTTTTGTTTAAACTGTATTTATCCTGTAGTTCAGACTGTATTATTTAATTTTCTTTCACAAAAGCAATTGCATATATAAAATGAGAACTAAGTATCGGCTTATGGGATACTAGTGGTGAGTGCCATACTAAATACAACATGCTGAACCTAAATTCCCCAGATTTTAATTTTCTAGATTTAAATGTAATTGCTGCAAGACTTCTTGTAATCCTGTTAAATCCTTTGATAGCCTGATTTACTTCTATCACTGAAATGGCAACATATCCTTCAGAAAAGCAGGACTTACTGTGGCTTCCTGAAGTAGCATAGACATTAAGATGTAGGAAACATTTAAGCTGTCTAATTGCTCTGCCAATCTAATGCTAAGGTATTAATCTGTCACTGTGTCAAATTACATACCTTTATTTTTTCAGTAAAATGTGTCAGTGCTTAACAAACCCTGAGCTGAAACAATTTATGGAGCAATTAGAATGTCAGCTCTCCTACAGATGACTTAAGAAAATCTGAATCAAGGCTCAGAAGTCACCATAACTTCCTTGATACTCTGCCAAAGTGATGGGACTGCAGGAGCTCTAAGGGAATCAGGTAGTTAAAAGCCATTATTAGCTCACCTCAGCTGTTTCTCCCTTTTATTTCCTGTTGATAAGGATTTAATCATATATTTTCACATCAGGAATGGATACCAGGTAGAAAAGCAAGTGCTCTTGCCACAGAAGATAAAAACACCATGACTTCCCCTCATCTCCCTTCAATTTATGCCCATCTCATTCAGCAGACATCTTTTTTTTAGAGATAGTTCAAATAATATTTTCTAAGGGATACTAATGAATGCAGCATTGCTTCAAGTTAAAAAAACTAAAAAGCATGGGCCCAAAAGATGTCCAGTGTCATTTGTTCTCATGGATATCTCACAAATATCTTCAAGGATATACAGAACTGATAATGAGAGTTCAATACATAGAAAAAGTCAGTGACAGAGTTTCAAGCTCTTTTGTAAGACTGATATTTGTTGGGAAAGGATAAAATACATTCTGTATGGCTCAGGTTTAGATTCAAATGATGATTGATAAAAAGATAAACCCCCACTAAGCATATGGCCAGTTAATTGTCACAAGTAATGGCAGAAATAAAATCAATAAACAGAAAAATGGAACCACTTGTGCTTGTCAACAAGAACTCGAGCTAAAGTTTGAGGCTTCTGTTGAAGTCTTCAGTTTGCAGGCTTCTATATTTAAGAATTGGCTTTAAGGGAAAATACTGATTTCTTTCTTTCATACTTTTCAGTGAGTTACTTTTTCTTACAGAATTATCCTGACACATGAAATAGTAACTTGAACTGATTATGCTAACAGTACCACTGCATTTCTGAAAATGAAATTTTTCATATTCTTCCACTTTGTGCAGCAAAATATTGCTGGATTCTGGATCATATTTTATACCTGCATACACAAAATAAAATATCATACAGTAACCTATATTAAATAGTAGTACTGTTTTCATAAAAAGGGAATTACTCGGGTTTCCAGAGGTTTTCTCTTTGACTCACATAAAGTATATTTTGTTACACATCATAGACTTGCAAAGGGTAAACAAAGGGTAAAGTATAAAATGAGCTGAAGCTCTGTTAATTTATATTATGTTGTTTTCAGATGGGGGAAAGAACAAAGTTATCCATGCTCTACATGCAAATGATCACCTAAATAATATAGAGATGAGCATGAAGCAGAAACAAATAACTTGCATCTTTTTAGCAGATGTCAGGAGAAAGTCACATTGCAAGAAATATAGCAGTCATGTGAAGGGTTTATTTGACTGTTTGTTTCACATGTTTCACATGAAGGGAACAGAACTGATCTGTTCATATCATACATGTTTCTCTCACAAATGCATATATAAATTTGTAATTTTACTTAATGATATTAGAAGACCCGTGATACAGAACCAAATTTAATTCAATACAGTGAATTGAAAAATATGAAGAATGTATTTTCATGTCTTTAACAGAAATTACAAAAAACCCCAAAAACTGAAATGAATGTTAAAAACGGAAATAAAAAACATTGTATTAATTCACATTTTTCCTGTCTGTGTAATTAAACTTCAGAAGAAATGGGACAAATTTTATAAAATAATTGCTCATCCTCATTAATTATGAGAATAACAGGAATATAAAATCATACAACTCAGCCATAAATAATAAATAATACTTTCACTTGTCACTGGGAAAGGAAATAATTTACTGATTATCTAGTTACAGAATTTTGTCTTTTATTCCATGTCAGTGGCATGAATTCTTTACAGGAAATATTTTGGGACCTTGAGATTTTCCTAAGAAGAAATAAAATCTACCCTGGAATTTTAGAATAGTATGATAATAGAATATTCTGAGTTGGAAGGAATCCACAGGGATCATTGAAGTCCAGGCCCAACAGAGAGCAGCCTGAAGAACCACACTATGAGCTGAGAACATTGTATAAACATTTCTTGAACTCTGGCAGGTTTAGGACTATGAGTGCTTCCCTGGGGAGCCTGTGCTCAAACACCTTTTGGATGAGGAACTTTTCTAATATCCAACCTAAACCTCCCATGACACAACTTCAAGTCACTTAGGTCCTGTCACTGATCATCACAGAAAAGAGATCAGTGCCTGGACCTTCACTTCTCATGAGGAAGTTGTAGACTGCTTTGAGGTCTCCCCTCAGTCTCCTCCAGACTGAACAGACCAAGTGACCTCAGTGGCTCATTGTATGGTGTCGTCACCACCTGGATCTCTAGACCCTTCACTATCTTCATAGCCCTCTTTTGGATGGTGTCTAGTGGCTTTCTATCTTTCTTACACTGTGGCACCCAAAACTGCACACAGGACTCAAGGTGAGGCTGTCCCAGCCCAGAGCAGAGCAGGACAATCCCCTCCCTTGCCTGGCTGGTGATGCTGTGCCTGATGCCCTGGACAGGATTGGCTCTCCTGGCTGCAGGATGTTTATTCAACTTTTCATTGACCAGGATCTCCAGGTCCCTTTCCATGTCGCTGCTTTCCATCATCTCATTCCCTCACTCTGTCCATATAGAGTTGCCCCATCCCAGATTCAGAATACAGAGCCTTCCTTTTCTGAACTTCATGTGGTTGGTGATTGCTCAGCCCTCTGATTTGTTGAGGTCTCTCTGCAAGGCCTTCCTGCATTTGAGGGAGTCAGCAGTTCCTCCCAGCTTTGCCTCATCTGCAAACTTGCTCAGTCCTTTCCAGTCCTGTGTCCAAGACCTTTATGATGATATTGAGGAGCTCAGAGCTGAGGATGGAGGTCTGTGGAACCCCTTTAGTGACAGGTCACCACTCTGCTGTCACCCCATTCACTGCAATGCTTTGTGTCTGACCCGTGAGTCACCTGCTCACCCAGCACACCATAATGTGTTTACCCAGCTGTGTGCTCAAACTTTTGTCCAGAAAGATCCTGTGAGAGACAGTGTGGAAAGCTTCACTGAAATCCAAAAAGGTTACATCAACTGGCCAACTAGGTGGGTAATATTTTTGTCAAAGGAAATTAAGTTTTACAAGCAGGACTTTGCCCTCATGAAGCTTTGCTGGCTGTGACTGATGATTGCATTATCCTACAGGTGTTTTTATTACCTCACACAATTAATTCCCCTAAATTTGTACTTCTGTTATAAGAACTGAAGCTTTCTTATTGAGATTTTGCAGGGAAGAGAGAATTTGGGGAGTTGGTTTTTTTGCTCTTGATGTCACTTTTATAGTATGTGGAAAAATCTTTACACCTCAAAAAATGAAGAGAGAAATACAGAAAGATAATTAATCTCTCAATGTGATTTATGTCCTGCTCAAAGGGATTTTTTCCATTAATTTTTTTATTGATTTTTCAGCTGTGCCTGCAGATTACAGTGAATTAATTGCAAACATCAGCTCAGAATTTTTCCATATTTATGACAGATTCATCTGGGTTACGGTCCATTAGCAATTAAGTATTAAACACAGCGCTAATTCCTCTTGAGCACATATAGCTGAAAGAGTGTAATCCTACACATGAATCATAGGGATGTCATATGAAAACAGGTTAGAGTAGCAGTGCTCATCTCAGAATGGAATGAAACAGAATAATGATAATTTTTTCTCTAACAATAAAAAGTATAGAAATAGATTGCATGAAACAAAACAGGATGAACAATCAAGTGTTGCTTGCAAAGTCTAAGCTTGCTGGAAACAGTAGTGGCCATACTTATTCAACCATTCATTCAATAGTTGCAGAGGGAAAAGATGTATAACTTTTACCTTACAAACAGAACTGTGGATTGATGAAAGTTAAAGGTAATACTGGACTTCAACAGGGGTATCTAAGCATATTAGTCAGGAGCTGTCTCTCATCCCAGTGATGAAGATACTGGGGTTTAGTTGACTAGGTGACAGTATCTTCAAATTTCCTAAGACATTTAGTTGAGTTGGACATACTCTGCAACAGATTTCTTGAGATATTCCTCCAAATTTTGTGAAATATTTCCCAGCTCCAAAGTAAAAATGGAATAATTTTTGTCAGAAGTATCTGTAGTGGAAGTACTTTTTTTGTGAATCAATTCTGGTTTTGTTTTAAGGATGTTTAATGTTACAATTAATCTCCTCTTGTGTTGTGTAGCACAATACTGAAATTAGTCAGTTTACTTCTATTTAACATGGTTGCCAAAGCATTTACCACACCCATAAAAATGTAAATCTCAGGAAATATTCTGTTGTTTCCTCTGCTTGTGACATCTCCAGATTTCTTAAGATGTTCAGTACATATACTGGGCTACAGCTTCAGAGTTAACATCTGCTTTTTCCAGAATAAATATTTTCCACCTTGTTCCATTCATTTGAATACCAAGAAGTTTTGTAAATTACTAGTTTATACTTTCACTCAGACTTCAGTAAAAATGACAAGATTAAGCTTGCTTCACTGGCAATGCATGACTAAATTCTTGAGAATAGGTAGAAAAAACCCCTAATTATGTCTGTCAGAAGAGCATAAAACTTAGTCAAGCAAAACATATTAACAGTGAGGTTAAATTATCTTCTTTTTAAGAGTACATATACAACTGAAAAAAATATTTGTGGTTTAAATATATTGACTGGAGATGAGGAAAATAAAAAAAAGTCCTCTTCATTATTTCCAGTTTAAATCTACAGAGTAATTTCTACTAATCTACCCAATATTGATTGCAGTTGTCATAATCAGTTAGCAGCTGCTGGACTGTTTTGAAAAGCCAAAGAAGACACAAATCACCAGTGGTTAAAGGGTCAAAAATAGGAGCAGGCCAGAACATAAAGAAGTGGAAGATGAAAAAAATACAAAATCCATAAATTTTATCTTACTTGAAGGACAGTTATCGTTAAAACCAACAAAGCAATGTGGTATTTTGGCAATTACTATATCAGACAATTTTTTAATAAAATGTTAATTTACTTCTATTAAATGGCTATTTCCCACTATTGCCCCCACAATGTATCATAGCTGGGACATATGGTGCATAGTTTGTACAGGCATTTTCCTTTCAGGTCACTCTGAATGTGGCCTCCTGGCAGAAAAATGTTTAGTAGAAAATTGTTCTCTCGACAGTGTTTCAGTCTCTGGCTCCTTTCTAGATCATAATAGAGGTGTCAGTTGGGATTGTGATTCTTGTGAATGCAAAGCATTGTGCATTGAAGTATAGCTAATTTATTCATCTAATAGAGTCCATATTGGCTGGTTTCTACTTGTTTTCTACTTGTGTCTACTATGAAGCTGCAACTTCAGGCACAGAAATGTGTACTGAAATATCAATCACCCGAGCCACATTTATTGTCAGATGAGGGAATTATTCCAGAACAATTCAAAGAGTATGACATGCTCCTACCAGAGCTGAATGAATTCCTACCAGTAACTGCACATCACACTTGGATATTTCATGGACCTTGTATAGGAATCAGCAGCAGAGAGGGCTGAGAGCATATTTAGTGCCCTTTTGTAAACAAAGCATTTCTGACAGTGATCCATTTAATTAGGTCTAGACTAAGCACAGCAGATAAACCCACAGTCCACAGTGGTGGACACCAGTGATCAGTTTATTAAACTTAGGCTTTAAGATAACTAACTTAAATGGATTAGTAAAGCATTTGCTATATTTATGTCTATATTATATTTTAAATAATAGATGAGTGGCTAGATAGCTACATTTGAAAACTATCTGTTTACTTTCAAGTGATACAGATAGAAATCAAACAGAAAAAATAATGTGTTCTCAAAATATTTTGACAGAAAATACTTTTCATCATTAAAATTAACATTGATTTTATTCTGCTCTCTCTGTGAAGGTATTTTGAGACTCCTATATTTTATTAGACTATTTATGTATACTCTCAAATTTCTTTCCCACCATGTGTGTGAAAAATAGCTATATATGTGCAATAAAAAACTGAACAAACTCTCAGTGTATGCTTTACCCTACCAGACATGTGAACTGCAATTACATATATCTTGAGTGTTATAATTATTTGATTCTGCTGCAGAAGTATTCTGTGGAGTTTTCTCTGTTTCTATTTACTGATACTTTTAGTCACTGGAAGTAGAGGAGACACAGAAAAAGGTCAAAATTGACACCAGAAGTGAATCGGGGCTTCTCATGCCAATGAAATAATGAAAACTAGAGCTGTTCTTACAGCAACAATAATGAATATAAATAGACAAAGCTCTGAACGGTTACTGGGAGAAAGAGAATAAGGCGTCCATTTCAAGGGAAAATCTTTTCCTGCCATCATGGATAGCTCTGGATAAATTAGGATGCCCTTTAAACAATTTTCATGCTTCAAAAATATCTGTGAGAGACAGGTCTTCCTTATTTTCCTTTAAGGAAACAGACTTAATAGGTTGGATTTTGCTTGTATTTTCTACCCTTATATTTCTCATGTCAATCATTCTTGGAAAAAAATTGTTGTTTCATCTTTGACAAACTTGGATACTTAATATGACTCCCTGTTTCCTTCCATGGATTTATTGTCTCAAGAACACATATCCTTATATCTCCACAGATAACATTAGCAGAGTCCAATTACCATTTAAATAATTGTCACTAGATACAAAATATTTGTCCAACTCTTTTTTTTTTTTTTTTTTTTTTTTTTTTTTTAATTTTTCTTTCTTTTTTTTTTTTTTTTTTTTTTTTTTTTTTTTTTTTTTTTTTTTTTTTTTTTCTGTTTAAAGTTAAGTCCATGAGTAGATGTAGAAATCTGCAGCAAAATAATTTATTGGAATAGTTTTATCTGTCTGATTTTCTTCAATATAAAATGGTGAACACTATACTTAAGGGAAGAACAAAAAAGGAGGGTTTTTTGCTTTTTTGACTGATAGCATCTTCCAAGCCCACAAGATTAAAAGTCATTGAATAGTTGCCATATAATTTAATTTCAAGAGATTAGAGTGTTTTTGCCTGTCACTAAGTGATTCTATGGGCCTAATGTATTCTATATTACATCTGTTAGAAAATCAGTAGAGAAATATCTTGCCTCTAATTGAAACTATTTGAATATAATTATTTCTTTTGCTTCAATAGCAAAATAGCAATTTGTTATGATATTTATTAATGTCATCTTGCTATAAGAGAACAACTCTTCTGGATAATTTAAAATAATTTTATTCATAGAGAGAAGTTAATCTGAGTTAAGATTTACAGACATATCTTAGATTTCAAATTTTAAGAGGTAGAACTGATGGGAGGGAAAGGAAGAAAGAGCAACATTGGAATAAATTTTCCTTGCTAAACAAAATATCATTTAATTTCTCTTTTGTTAGATTCATTCATTAGGCTACAGTCCATGAAAATTTGTCTAGCTGTAGGCATCTTCTCTTCTTCAAAGCAAAACTTATATGGATTTCTACAATAATCCATATTTTGAAAACTCTCTTAGGAAATTTAAATTTTTGTAAAGATCTCAGCTACACAAATTTCCCAAAGGAATTACAAATATCTATGAGAATTTCTGTCTGACTCAGTTTTACCTAATCCGTCTTTCAGGGAAAAATAGTACGCACCTAAAGCATACCTTTCACAAGATGCATTACATCAGTAGTACATAAGATTTAAGTACATAGAAGTCTGGTCAATCCAACTTCATTTAAACTTCTAAAAAGCATAAATATTTTGTTTATTCAGAGACTAACTTCATATTACTCTGATATCCTTTGAATCAATTATTTCTGTCATCAGTGAGAAGTACAAATTCAAAAAAAAAAAACAACTAAAGCTGGTATGATCCAGATCTGTTCCAAGGATAGGAACTGAAAATTTCAGTGAACAGAAAGACAAGATAAGGTCTCTCAAACTTATATGTTTGGTGTTTTCATTATAAAGCAGATGAAGTTTTATGCAACTTTAAGCCCTTTTCTAAGATACTGACATCAGCAGCACATCCAAAGCATAGATAATTTTTCTCCAAAAAGATAACAGGTACGTTAAAGATGGTACCAAAATTTTTACTATAGATCACTGCATCTCATCTATTAAGTTTACATGGACAGAGATAACAAAACACCATGACAGAAAATACAATCTAAAGATGTGTTTGTAGTCTGTCACATAATTACCGTGTAATGTATTTTTCAGCTCAAAAGTGTAAAGCTGCTGAGCAAAGCTGCTCAGCAGCAGTGTGTGTGTTTTTCTGACTGAAGAGTTTTAGGTTAAGTGGAACCCCTTTGAGGAAAATGAAAGATTGCTCAATTCTCAAGGGTAACTAAACTTGTTTAACTGAGAGAATTTTCTATGGCTCAGAGGGGAATCTGTGCCCCTGCCTCTAAATTTATGGGTGACAGAATGAGACTTCAAGGAGACTGGAGAGTTTATTCCACATAGGAATCTACTGAAGTTTTCTTGCCTACATAATGTGGGATAAAAGGATATTGAAAGGAATTGGCAAAATACATATTTCAGATTTTCATATTCTGTCTAGCTCATAAGATCATTGTTTTCCCCATTAAGAACAACACAAAAATTGTTAGCTTATTACATAGTGTTCTAATAAAATAAGGGCACAGGGAATATTATTATTTTGACTTATATTGCTGTGTTATTTACCCAACAAGGCTCAACTAAAAAGGTTATCAAACAAAAATATAAACAAAGGGATCTCATCCCTTTTTAAAATCAAAAAGTATGAATTTGTAAAGAGATAGCACAAGAAAATGTAATGGAAACTACTTATGGAGCTATACCAGATTTGCTTTACCCAGAGGTTATATATGTAAAAGTGCAGTAGCCCAGAAACATAGTGTGATGAAAACAAAAAATTTTGGTCTTACTAAAAATTATTTTGCTTTAAAACTGCAGTGATTAATTTTTCAATGCAAATATAGGATTCAAAAGGATTTGAGTAGTAAAAACTTGGTCTGATCCTTAGTCACAAAGCAATGTTGCAAAGAGCTCAGCATATAATTTTTAGGAAAAATTTTTTTGTAAGACAGACATCTGCTGTGATAGACCATTGCCATTTTACAAGTAATATGTTTCATACTATAAACATACCAATGGCAAATTATATGTGCCTAAATGTGAGTGGAACACAACAGACAGGGTCTAAAAGAGCGCTGTACAATATGAGATGGCAGATGGAAAAGAACAAAACTAAATTTTACAGGGTGGGAAAACTTTTAAGTACTTAAGACTAATTTACACCCATTTTCTCTGATTGTTATTAAACTGAAATACAAACTGTACTGCACATAGTATTCTACTTTGAACATTTTTCTGGTCTTCTAGGATAATTTCAGGTATTATTTGGGTTGAGGGATAGTATTTGTTGGGATTTTTTTAAGAACAGCAAAAGAAGGCTAAGAAGAACATGGAAGAGGCATTTCTGTTTATAAAATATGCATATCTTAAAAAAAAAAAAAGTTAAAGTGCCATAAGTGTCTTCTCCAAACAAAGCAGAGGCACCCATCATTGTATGAAACTACACAGGAAATAAAAGGAAGAGTCCTTTTCCCAGACTGGAAAAATCTGTTATAGTAGAGGCCCAATATGCACTCTTTATTGGCAAACTTAAGGGAAATATAAAANAAAAAAAAATAAGAAATCATTAGATTTGAAAGGATCTCAACCCAAACAGAACACAAGCAATTATAGTGAAATTTTTGTAGTGTTTGAATAGGTAGATATTCCAGTCAGTAAACTTGACTTAGTCTGAATACTATAATTACCTGTTTCATGCTTAATATTCTGTTGTTCAAATGAAATTAAAAGCAAGCTAACTCTAGGTAGTTCTGCAAGTCTAGCTGAAAAACAGAAGTATTATCAACAGCTATAGTTCATCTTATCTCAGAAAATCTATCAGGTAACCAACATATCAAAGGACTTGCACTGCAGTTCTATCCTACTCTATTTCTAATTATGAGGTTCTTCTCTGCAGGAAGCAATTCTAAAAGAACTGAAACAATTTATTTTAAAGGCTACAAACATCAGAAGAATTCTGTGTCATACATCCTGAAATGCAGAATATCTTATCACCTCACAGCTTGCAACAAGCAAGTACACAACCCTTTTCTAGGTAAAGAGTCCCTGGAAAACAGCTTTTCAAAATAACTTCTGAAATTAATTTCTCACAATTATTAACTTCACAATCTTCTGTTAAAAATTAAGTTAATCTTCTATTGATAAATGAAATTTGTGAAAAAGTATCATTCTCTAATATCTGCCTAAGAGACATATTTTGAATGTCCTGTATTTTAAATAGTGAGAAATAAATAATCTTGCAAGTAGAAGTAAAAACAACAATATTCTTTTTGTCACATGCAGAAAATAACTTGTGTGGAAATGTTAAGATGGAGAGAAAAGAGTGTCAAACAAAACAATAAGACATATTCAGACTTCTTTTTCTATAAGAAGTTATAGTACCTCACTTTGGAAACTATTTCAGTTGTTCTGAAATTACATGTCTTCTGAGCTCTGCTACATACAATAAATTTAAAGAGATCCTTTTATTTCCATAAAGATATGTCAGCATATTTCAGGAAACAAAAACATTTATGACATTTTATATTATTGCATTTCTGTATTATATCCTTTGCCATGACCTTCAGTACAGATCATCTGCAAGATTTTGATGTTATTGTCCCAGATTCAAAACAAATTGAAATGGTGCATAGAAAATATTCTGACTTACAATTGTCAGCAAGTGCTACTTAGAAGAAAGTTGCACCAGCAAAATGTGGTGTCTTAGATTAATCTAGGTACAGAACTCAGGAAAAGAGACCTGAATTACATTTTTTATATTATTTCTTATTTATGAAGCTGATATTTCAAGTCGTGCCTGTGTTCAAAACTGAGTGTTCATAAACAACTTCACTTCCTCCCAGATAATGTCACAGGAGCATTCTCTTCCCATTGAATATGGGAGAGATCAGGAACATGCTCCATGTCCCTTGTTGATTGACAAGCTAGACTCAGCTAGAAGAGGAGGTAGGGATCTGTGGTCATATTTCAGAATGCATATTTCTTTCCCTGATTGAATGTTTAAAAGGCCACAGAGGGAAAGACACTTTGCTTCCCTCTCTTGCAATAGCTCCTAATGGAGGCTATGCGGCACACAGCTACAGGATGATGATTGCTCCCACCAAGAAGTGTTCTAGAGGTGAATTCCCTTAAACAAAATATAGTACCTGCAACTTCCAAAAGCCTGCTTAGCTGAAACTGTCTGTGTCTTCAGCTCTGATTCTGACCTCTGTGCTGGGTTCAAGCGTTAAGGGAGTCTTTAGAGCTTAACTGCTCTTTTTGGCCAGATATCTGGATGTCACCAGAGCACAGGTTTCCAGATGTAATGGTTTTGTAACCATGAATCTCACCTTAGATTCAAAGGTGACTTTCTGATTCAAAACACAGAGTAAAATAGATGTAAGAGATTAGCTTCGTGAAACTGCTTCTTAGGCACATCTGCCTGTACCCCACTGCTAGACCCAAAATTAGATTATCTTGAACTCTCCCACTTGCCTTAACAAACCAGTCAAAACGGCTTTGTCTGGCACCAAAACTGTCAAAATTTCTGAGGTTTTAAATTTGAAAATGGCAAGGTTTAAAGCTGCTCTATGACACAAATCATAATGCTGTTAATTAAACTCTAAAGCAAAGACTAAATTTTGAGCCGCAATAATTACCAACATTTTCTCTTGGGCTCAATATCAAGTACTTATTTCAATTAATTAGCTGGTATGATGCCTTCAATAACTTAAAAAAAAAAAAAAGAGGCGGTTGAAATTCAGCTGAATTTATTAATAAAATCTTTGCCCCTCAAAAGACTGAAACTTAGCTTATTATCACCTTATTCTCAAGAGATTAATTGCATGAAGTCTATAGCTATCATCTCTCCTTGAAAAATATTCAATATTCTGCAATAAAGTCTTTTAAAGTAAATATGAGATGATAACTGATTAGAGATCTATCAGCTTGAGCAGGAAGACTTGACACTTTGTTTCTAGCTGAATTTCAAGTCCCTTTTTTCGATAATTGCACAAATGAAACTCTTGCATATTTTTCCACAATGCAAAAGCTATGAGTAAATAAGGGCTGTCATTCATTTGTTAACATGAAATAAAAGTAACACAATAAATGCAAAACATTTGATTGGCCAACTTTTTCTTTTGTGAACCAATACCCTGCTGCTTGCTAGACATTTTGAATGGTTCTGAGGGCTCTGCATCCATCAGGATGGTTCATGAAAAACAATTGTTCCCCTGTTCCAGTCATCATCTATTTTCTTCAGCTCATCTCTAGATTCCCAACAATCGTCAACATCTCACTCACCAGTGGGATTGAACATGAGTTGCAGGAGCATCAAAAGACATCTGATTAAACTGATATTCATTTAATGTTTCCCATCAATCGCTAGACAAATTACATCAGGAGTTTCATTACTTTAACCCTTCAAATTTTGTCAGAGAATTTAGTGCTATCAGTCAGGATATACATTTAAACCTCCACAAACATTATTAATTCAATTACTTGCAGGCACTGTAATGGCAGTATTTGATACAAATAAAACCAGTAAACAAATATTTGCAAAAATATTTAGACTCAGTTTCTCTGTCCAGAAGGTGCCACTATGATCTTCCAGACAGTTTCTTGAATGCATGAATTGAAGCTTTTCCTCCTCCCAGAGGCAAGATAAAAATATGTTTTCTAGAAAATAATACAGTTTAGAGTCCAAGAAATGCAGAGTTTATTAAATCTGTCTGGTGAACTGTTCTAATTACCCTCTCTCTTCCTCCTTAGAGGAACTTGTTTTGTCTATGTGTACCAGAAACATACAAAACTTAAAAAAAAGTCTTATATAAATATACCTAATGCAGTATCTTTCCCCTTTTCTCTTTAATTTCTTACTTAATGGAGAAGCTTTGCTCTTTTAAAAAATTATCATTGCTGAAAAAGAATCAGTTGTACTGTACTTCCTTAGGTTAATTAAGAAAGCTATAACCTGGAAAAGAATTTTGAGACCTTGGTGCAGTTTTCCAGGCCTAAAAATGTATTTGTAAACAAAGACTACATTAGCTGCTGTTTTATTTCTAAATGAACTGAAGATATTTATAACCCATTTTTTTCCCTTAAAACCAAGACTTTCTTCCTGTTTGCGAAAAACATCTCAATGGTCCATTTTATCATACATCCTTCTTGAAATATTTTTTCAACTTTTATTTGCACAAATTGTTCTTTTTCTATTTTCCTTACTCCTTTGTTGTTTCTGAGCTACATCATCCTACCACAACCGCTTACATAATAGACAATAAACTAAAAACTCTTAAATCTCTACCATTGTTCTCCACTTCCAAGTGAAAAGAAAAGAAGAAAAAAAAAAAAAAAGGAAAATAATAAAAGGAAAGGTACCAGCAGTTTTGTCACTGATTAGTCTGAAAGCCTTATTACATTCTTGCTATACTCATGGTAGAATAGATTTACTATAGAGGTTCATGTATGAAAGGCATGGGATCTGGACACCATGATATACCTAAAATTTGCTGCATACCTACCTTATTAAAAAAAACCCAGAAATCTAACTTATTTTTATTTTGAATTTAAACTTCCTTTAGAATTTCCTGTTTAAATAAAACACTAGTTTTTACCTGTAGACATTAATATATGTTTGATTTCTTTCAAATTCACTGAGTATAACATAATCTGGTGCTTATAGCAAAAAAATACTGATGCAGTTTTCCAGCAAATAGCAAAATTGGACAACGAAGGAAAAGCCATTAAAAGCTTTCAATTAATAACTAATAATTAAGAGCTTTTTTTCTCATTTAAATAAAAAAATCTTCTCCAGACAATATGTTGGACACTGTAGTCTTAAATTCATTTTTATCAGGTTTTAGACAAAACAACCCTTCTGCCACAAACACATTTCTACTGTATTATAGCACATGAAATAATTTGCATTTTAGTCATAATGTTTAGCATTAGTTGTATAAACATAAAAAACCTTTTTCAAACAACATTGCAATCAGAGTCTATAAAATGTGGGGTAGTATCTGACAGGTACAAAATCTGAGGATTCTCTGTGCTTCACAACCACATTTCAAATGGCTCTTTCTTGTGCCTTTACCAATAAATACACACACTTCCTATAACCTATTTCTGCATTTGTTTCTAACTTTTCTCTTTGCTGGCATCTTTTTCGCTTGAGTTGGCGCCAGTCAATCAGGACTTTTGTTCTTCAGCTGCTCGAGCTGCAGCGACCAGGGCAGCCACAACAGACACAGTTCTGGCAGCTCCTAATGTGTGCCCCTGCCTTTTATTCAGATGCTATTTACACAGTGTTTACATGTAGACCACGTAGCTTTTATAAAGCTCAAAGCTCAGATTTTAAATGGAAAGCTTATTAGGCACAGGAGTCTCTCAAATTAAATCATAGTACGTAGCTACTTAAAATGCTTTGGAAGATAGAATCCAGAGTAATACATTTTTATACACAAATAAGGCTAATTTAAAGAAAAAAGAGAGAAATGGAATAGGAAATGTAATCAGTGAGATGGACTGGACACAGGAGTTTTATTGCTACACCATTTGTCTACTGTAGAGAAAACCCAAATAATTCTTGTCTTAATTTCATCTCGTATAGGTAACTGTGAACATACAGAACAAGTGAAAACATGAAAGCAATTTCCTTAGCTAAATCTCCAAGAAATAGACATTAAAAAGGTACCATACTGTTATTTTTTAATTTCTGTCCCAGGAATTCCAGACAAAACAATATGGTCTGTCTTAAAAGCCAAGCAGTTTTCTTTTTCTTTCTGCCCCAAATCTTACTTCCTTTTTTT
>VXBR01000468.1:26251-89867 GCA_013400215.1 Cisticola juncidis | reverse complement strand
AAGGGAAGGCTGGATTTTTTTTTTCCCTCTTTTAAATTACAGTAAATCTCTTATTCATTCCAACAAAAACATGGCATGGTCAGGATTTAATATATAACCCTAAGCTTTTATTATGTATTTATTCTGTGATATTGACCAGCAATTAACTTGAGAATGACACCACTATAAGCCTTATGGAGTGCAGAAGTTCAGTGAAACCTCACTGCAAAATCCATATTCCACTGGCTTCTCAGCCAGGGAATACCTTGCCATGAAATTTTATATCTGAGGGAAAATCAAATAGCTACAATTCATCCACTGCAATCCTTTCTACTCAACATCAGCACTGTATTTAAACCCCTCTCTGTCCCTTCCAAAGGTGCAATTGCTGGTTGCAGGCCAGCAGCCCCCATCCCATCCTGGTGGTGTCAGAGATTTCCGTACCTCCACGAGGCCCTGCAGGATCCTGACGAAGATGACGCATCCGTAGTGCACACGGGCTGCCGACGGGATCAGCATGTTGAGGGAGGAGGTCAGCAGGATGGCAGCCCCAAACACCCTGCAAGAGGGCACAGGGACAGCCAGTGACTCCCTGCTGCTCCAGCTGACTTGTCCTGCATATGCCCATATACCAATTTATGTGTTCCTTCCATGAGTCCTCTGTCCAGGGAATATCCTGACTGGATACTGAGTGGACACTTCCCTTTCTATTTCCATCTAGTGTAATACCCTGTCTGGCGAGACCCACACCAAACATGCATGGATTCATCTATTCAGCATCATTCCCTAAGGAAATGTATCTTAGGCAACCACAGGTATAGATATTACTTTCCCTAGAAACACTCGTTTTACTTTTTCACACTAATTTCAACCAAATCTGATTGAGTTCAAAACAAAATTAGGAACTGTTTCCAAATGGTTTGCTAAAAGAGGTGGTCAGTAAGTTTCTCATGTGCTTCAATGGTAAGAAAGGGACACTGTGCATTCACTCCTCATAAAGCAGAAGAGAATCCACTTTCCCACAGGCCAAAAGCATCAGGAAGAACTTTAGAGCTGGGGTTTTCCTTGACACAAGAGTTAATCAGTCTGGAAACACATATCTGTAGAAAACAGATCATTCTTACTGCTGTTTTTTTCAGAGGCTACTCACTGAAAATTGCTCATTTTGATTCCACAGCATCCTAACTTCCAATAAAGCACATTGCCAAGTCTAAATAAATGCATGAAGTGCTGATCCATTTTCAATTCTCCTGATTTGACTGAATTTTTAGCTGATTCAATTAATATCCACCTCTTGTAGGAGGAAACCTTTTCTCCAGCATGACTGTGTCTTTTTTTGTACAAAGCTATCTAATGCAAATATAAATGTGATGACATATGACATCACAGTCTTTGATGTGGAACTGATTTGACAGAAACCTCTGACCTTCACTTCTGTTCTTCAGAAACTGCTACAGTGCCCTAGGTCAGGGAGAAACAGAGATTGGGCTAAAGCAGCAGGGTGAAAATGCTCCTCAAACACACAACGTTCCACACTCTGTATTTGGAATCACAGTCTGAAACAAGGCTTCAAACAGCAAACTGAGCATCTGCCTCTTTGTTTGACACACATTAGAGGGCACAGCAAGGAAGCCTTGCCAAAGAGCTCCTCCCTGGTCTCCTCCTTGTGCTCCCTTTCATCTCCACCTGAAGTTAAACAACATTTACCTCTCTGTACAGTGTATTTCTGGCTCTGCTTCTCAGCACATTCCATGCATTTGCTGGGACTGACCAGGCACGTGATTGTGCTGCACTGTGAGGACCTATTCTGACCTAAATTTTCTTCTACTTTTGATTTCTTTATGTCTAAGTTTCTGCTCCAAAACTACATGCACTTCATTTCTTTACAGTTTAATACCTCCTTATGTTCACATAAACTCCAATGGTGTCTTGTCCTGTTAAAATGACACGAAGATAGGAAATGTTAAAATGCTATCTCTTTGTAAGGATGAGATTTACAAAGCTGTTGCAGTAGGTAACTTTCTTCAAGGAAATTTACTCTGGTTTTGTAATCCTCTGTCTGAAATCGGCTTCCATTTGCACCCAGCAGAAATGTGCTTCCCAGAACTGCCCCTGTTCTCATGTTTACTGAAGAGAAGCTGTTTCCTTGAGTCTGTTCCTTCTGGAAGAGCAAGGAAAATGTAACTGAAGGAATGACCAGAGACATGCTGCTCCCAGATTAAAATCTTGCCTGTATTAAACACACAAGTACTGGTGAATATTCAGTTACATCAGGGTGCAGATGATGACATAATTCCCCAGAGTCACTTGTGAGTCAATTCTCTCTGAATTATGCTTTATAAGAATGATTTCCTCTCTCTCCTCAAAAATCTAAGGATTTAAAAGGGGAATAAGTTATATTACAATTCTTGCAAGAAATGGCTTTTTAATTTATTTTTGGGAAACCCTGTTAAAAGTGATGTCATGCACGGCTATTTTAGTGAATCCATTTCCTCTATAACTCCTAATCAAGAGCAAATAAATCTTCCTGTATTTGTTTTACATCTCTCAGTGCACAATCACAAACATAATAAGTATTTCTCCTTTATGCTCTTTAATCTTCTTACGTTTATTTCCATAAATACTAAAGTCTACCTAACAAAATACTGTGATGTGGTGCTGTTTTTCGTAAAAAACAAACTGGTTTAAATGTGTCACTTAGCAATATTCATTATTGTTTAGATCAACTAAAAATGATTTTGAGCTACAGCCAATTACAATATATTTGAATGCAGATCACATTTGAATATATTTAACTGGGAAATGGAACAATTCTGATTGTTCCTGGGGCATTTCTAAACTATTTTGCTGACTCACACACCAAGCCCTCAAATTGCACAGTACTGTTTTTTCTGTCCATGAAGCCAGACCCTTTATGTTAAGATTTGTGACCCTTTATGTTTAAGTTCTGCACCTTGCTCAGTTTTTCTGCAGTGCTAGCTCCAGCAATGTTTGGAAAGCTTGGATCCCTTCTGTGTCCATGGCCAATGGGATGTGTGTTCTTCCCCTGCTGTGTGAAAGTTCCCCCTCAGACAGACACAGGCCCTGCACACGCAGGTTTTTAGGAGGGTTTGTGCTCCCCACACCCCACAGCATTTCCATAAGAGTGCCCATGTCCCCTCTCCATGTCCTGGTGTGGCCCTCAGACACAGATTGAAACCTGCCCTGCTGCTGAGCCTCTCCTCAGCTGTTCCACAGCCGGGCTCTACAGTGAGCCCAGCTTTGCTGCAGGCTGTCCCTGGGCCCAGCTCATGAAATCCCTGTGGCTGCACCTCCATTCAGAGGTACCCCTGCAAACCCAGTTCCTTCTGGGCACACTCCAAACCCCACAAGATGTTTTAATGCCAGGGCACAAATTAAGAGCTTTAGCAGACTGAAGGTGAACTCTGTGTTGTATCACAGAGATAAAGTAGGTGAGACCAATGGCACGGCCATAATTCTTGGCCCCTGCATTAGGACAGGATTAAAATGTCATGACATATCTTCAGCAGCCCCAAGCCTTGCAAAAAAGTTCCTTACTGACTCAAAATCAGCAACTGTGCAACTGTATGTGGAAGAAAATAACCACAGAAGACAATAAATACAGTACAAATTACCGAGGGGAAAAACCCCAATAAATTCTATCCTCATAAGTGACCAGAAGCAGTCCTGAAACAAAAAATTATACCTGACTTATCTATTTCTATTTCTAGACTGAGTAGACAGTCCCAAAAATCAGAATCTAGCATTGATCTTCAGTGTTTTGCTGACATTGGCCTCAAAAGTCATGAACTGTGACTTAATCCCCCTGTAATATAAGTAGTAACAACAGCAAAATCGTATTTGAATGTGAGACATTTGGGATGGGAGAAGAAAGAAAGATGCTTTGACAGCTTGGGAGAAGTGCTCAGAATGGAATGAGGTTGCAGGGGGAATTAATCTGTTTGGGTTTCAAGTGAATTGGCTGATTTTTCCCTTTTGGCCAAAAATAAGTGTATTTATTTTGGTCTCTGGATTTCTAATGTGTGCAGCTGTCCAGCAGCACTGCTGTCTCCTGCCTTTGGCAGGCAGTGGATGTTACAGGAGCACTCTGCAGTGTTACAGACACTGATCCTCAGCTGGAAAGTGAGCACAGAGCACTGCAAACGCTGAGAGCCACGCGGGTGATCTGCCCACTGACACACAGCACATCTGGAAATAAGGGCCCTGCTCAGAGACACCTTCACCCAGAGACTGCAAATGAGAACTGCTGAAAGAATCCACAGAGATAAAGACCCTTCTGGATCTGGATGTGCTGGAATCAATTCCTCAGCTGAGTCCTCTGTATTTTTATTTATGTCAATTTTCAATATATTTGACAATTTCCACAATTACTGATGCCTCTATTCTCTGAATAAGTAAATAATGTGTCTTTTCTAAAGCATATGATGTGCCTGAGCTTAAAAAACATTGAAAAGTAACTCTGTGTGTTTAGAATGGACTTTTTAAATATTTATTTAAACAAGAAAATGCTGCTGGTTTAAGATGTGTAAATATACGCTGTAACAGTGAATTATCAAAAAAATCATTAAAATTCAAAACAATTAAAGAACAGTAAGTCCTGGTCACTTAGAACTATAAAACACCATGGCATGTGTTTTAACATTTCATTGAAAAGTATGGAAGTTTACAAAGTATTCAACAGCTTCCATAGAAAATTAATTCAGGACTGTGACTGAATACTTCTTCCCTCTCAAAGGATTGCTGGCCATCATTTCATGGAAGATCTATCTAAAGTTTGATTATTTTGTTAGTTTTTAGGGAACCATAGGGTGTGTGAGAGTGTGTGTGAGTGTGTGTGAAAGCATTTTGCACCACTAAAATAAGTTAAATTCAAAATATTATAAAGTTATTTATTCTGACTGTAAGCAGGAACCTATGGAAAATGTAACTCATGTTCTTGAGTCTGACAATTTATGAAAATCTGACAATTTTACATAAATATTGATCATATTCTGGAAAACATTATTTTCTTTGAAGGAAGCATGTGTATTGACCAAATATTTGACTTGTAATAATACATTTTCCCTAGTCATAGTTAGAAATTTGTTGGGTAAGGGTGGAAAATAAAGAGGACTGAAAATATAAGCTTTCCTGTGAAGTTTTCCCAACCTAGTTTAAAGTTTAGATTTAAAAAATCTGTCATTATAAAATAAATGAAACGTATTTGGATTCAAGTTGGTGACCTGGTTTGCCATTTTCCTTTCAGAAATCACATTAAATATGTTGAACAAAGACTTATTTAATGTATAAAAACTTCAGGTGGGTTTTGCCCCTGCTGTTCTTTCTTGAGCAGTGCGTGTTTGGGAGAGACCTGGAGCAGCAGCTCTGAGCAGCAGAACATTTATCTCATAATGTGACTTTTTAGATTATTCTGTCAGCTCAAGTTTTTTAAAATGTGTTCCTTTAGGTCACCTACACCTTCCATGCATGACACACCTTCTCCTGCAAGGCTGGCAACACAGCACAGACACGCTTATATTATATTTTTATACAACACAAAGAATATTCTGTCTGAGAGGAGCTGCAAGGCTCAGTGCTGCATTACATGCTTCATTTTTTCCAGTAAAAGATAATGTCTAGAGAGAAGCAAGACAGGAGCTAACTGGAACGTCTGTGGGCTTATAACAGCTTTGCAAAATTTTTCTTCTGCAAAAGTTGCTGGCAATGACAGTTTGTTATCAACCTTTTAACTCGGATTTTTCTTTGACTATATAGAAATTCCAGGACTAGCTGACACCACTCCCTTCCTTACAAAGCATTGTCTGTACCCATGTCAGGTGTGATGAGGCCCTTCTAAGGCTTTGATACAGAACATGAACATTCTGATGGCCTGAATTTGCTACGGTTTGATCTGCCAGGTTGGGAGATTAAAAATCCCCCAATATTGGTGAGACTTCTAGCACAGCAGCTGACACAAGGGGCTGGATCCAGCACCACTATGGGATGCCATGCAGAGATGAGGGTGATGTGCATCCCAAGGTCCTTCAGCTTTCTGCCTTCTTCAAACCCCACTGGTGCCACTGACTCACACCAAGACCCCGCACAGTTTCCAGCTGTGCCTTCCATTGCTTGTTTGCACACCTATTTTTTGATACATCCGTGTGTATTTATAAAAACTTGGGTGCTGTTGGATGACAGCATCACCAATTGATGCTGAATGTAAAAGAATCCTGGGCCATTAAATGCAAATTCTTGTTTTTACCAGCAAGTGCATTACATTATCCTTTCATAAGCAGATCAGCTTCCATCTGAGAAGTTACAAGCATTTGCCCTACTTAGGAGAAGATTTTCCTTTCCAACTTTTTACTGCACATATCCAGCATATGCCTTCTACCCATGCTGTTTTATTTTAGTGGTTTAAACCTCCTCAGTTTCCACACCTGCAATCCTATCTTCTTTCTTTTGTGCCACTAAGCAAACCAGACCCTCCATACCCTGTCTGCTGTTTTTTCTCCATTCCAATCCTCTCTCTTTCCTGTCTGAATTCAACTGGGGAATCTCCCAACCTGTGGTTTCGTTTTACAACTCATTATATCTGTACGTGTCTAGATAAAGCTCTGACTCATTCCTTTGAGCTCATTAGCTTTGGGACAGCTTGCTCTTTAAATATGTAATCTGCTAGGTAATGTTTCAAACCAGGATTGTCTCGTTCAAATCACCTTTCCAACATGCAGGGCTTAGTTCAGATGCAGTTCAACTGCCTCTGCTGATTTAGATATATATATATAATATATATATAATAACACACTTCTCAGAGGAGTCATCTTAGGCTTAATTTTAAAATGTTTTTGGAGGTTTTTGGGAGGATAACTACTATGTGTTAGAATGTTTTATTTATTAGATACCATTGCTAATGCAGCAAGGATTTGTGGAAACTCAGGACTAAAAGAGGACTGGGAGCAAAGTTATTTGACAGCCTTGACATATCTGGATGATATAATCCTAATAAATAAGAGGTTTCTTTTTTAGCTTGCTCTGAAAGGAGTGTCATGACACAGGGGTTCAAAATGGGTGATCTTTAAGGCCTCTTCCAACCCAAACCATTCTAGGATTCTCTGAAAGTATCTAGTGTAATTTGATGTAAGCTGTGTAATGGATTTTATACAGAAAAGGATTTCAAAGGATTTTCATCAGTGGAGGATGGAATGCAAAAATAAGCTCAAATTTCAAACATAACCCTACTCTTGTAGTTATATCTCAAAAAAGAGGGCTATACTCTGAAAAATTTATATTTAGTCCTGAAAAAATTAGTCAAGGATAAATTTGGTTCTCTGCATTTTGTGTCTTGAGGATTACTCCCCTTTTGCATTAGTTACAAAATCCCACATTTGTCAGTGTTACAGTGTTACACAGCTGCTTCACAGTACCACAGAAAATAACATTTTAGTCTATAACACTCTTGCCTGAAGTGCTTGAAAGCTAAAAGTTAAAACCAAGAATGATGGCTACAACCTCCTTCAAATGTCCATAAATATAAACTGTGCTCTTACTGACTCTGGAAAGATTATTTTTGCTTGCTAATAGTGTGATTTTTTTCATTTATTTCAGCTGTTCTTCACAGTCACCTCCTTGAGTGCAGACTGGGAACAGTCACTCATTTGGAAGACTCATACTACCTGTATTGATTTTTTTTTTAATTATATACCTATCATGTCACTTGTCCATCTCCTTTGTAACCTAAATACTCCCTAAATACTCTTGAATACTAAATATTTCTCTTAGTCTAGTTGTCTTTTTCAGTCTGTAATCATGCTGATACCCTTTCCTGGGATAATTTTTACTTCTGCCTATGTATTTCAAACTAGCTGAGAACTGAAGCCATACTGGGGAGACACTGTTCAGCTACTCTGTGGCAGACAGAGTCATTCTGACTTTTGTCCAGTACAGCCTGGTTTCCCCGTGACTTTCTTGACCCCTCTACTGTAAACATTTCCCTGTGAAATGCTCACTCTGACAATTTATGTTTCCCTAAATGATAGACAGAACGTAGTGATTTTCTGTGAATTGTGCCCTTGATTTGCATAGAACAGCACAGGGTTAACAAAACTGGGATTATGCCACGAATACTGGAGTGATGGATGAACTCAGCTGCCCCAAAACCAGAGAGAATAATCTACCTTTTCCATTAGAGATGAACACTTATTCCCAAGCACCAGTCCTAGGCTGACCATGCTTCATAGGAGGATTGCTTAAACCCAAACCTCTTTAAAAAGAATCTATGGCCAGAAGCCACAGTGTAAGAGCTTTATTTGGCTTTCTTAAACCCCGATAAAACAGGTTCTTTTCATTCATGTGTGTATATGGGAGGAGGGGAAGTGTCTCTGTGCCTTTCATACTAAATCCTATTATAAGCCCTTCATGAAGCATTAATATGTAAAAGTCGACCTCCCGCCATCTAATCCCGTATAATAAGGGCTGGGATACATTATTAATTTTTGTCACACATCTGAGGCCCCCTTTCATCAAGCCAAACCCCATCTAAATCCCTGGTTGCATCATTAAATGGTGAAAACAGCTTCATCACTGGTGACAGAAAAGTGGAAGGGCCCTGAGCCATATGGCAGAGGGAGCAGCAGCTCCCAGTCCCCCCAGTGCCCTCCTTGGACAGACCAGTTCCCAAAAGGACCTGCAGTGCAGGGGTGACAGAATCATCCCGGGGTTTTTTGTGCAGTGCCTGCAGACAGATGAGCCCACAGCAGCGGCGGGAGCAGGGGCCAGCTCAGCCTGCAGGATTCTGGAATCTGCAGGATTCTGGACTGAGTGGGAAATGTGGGCTTGGCAAGGGCAGCTCGGGGGTTCCCTCACAGTGCAAGGTCAGCTCACGTCCCCACAAGTTCACAAGTTGGCACAAGTTTAATCATCCCCCAATCCCCTGCTCTGCTGTGAATTAATCAGTGTTGGCAAATCAGAAAACACACAATAGGCCTACCTGCTAAAAGAATGGAACCATTCCCCTTTTTTAAATAGAGAAATTTAAGATGTGAACTTCTGGGACATCTTTATTACTTTTATTTCTAAACCAGTGCTTTACCTTAAATTTTTATGCTTGTTGTCGTTAGGGCCAAGTTATTTTACCTTAATATTTTATGTTTATTGTCATTAAGGCTGAGTTAGAGAGATTCTGATTTCACTGACATGCTAATGCCAGTTTCAGTGAAAATCTGTGGGACTCTGAGACAAGATACACTGACAGTTGTCTGGAATATCATTCATTCTATTCATACAAATAATCCTATCAGATTGCTTGCTGGGAAGAAGGATTTAGCCTCTAATAACCAGAAGAATGGCACTTGATAAACAAAGACTAATTTGAAGTGAAATATTAATTTGTATCTTTTAATTCAGATTAGAATGACGATGATTAAGAGTTAGCAGAGATGAGAGATAATTGCATTGTAGAGAAATGTAGTACAGTCATGTAGTTACATTCTTTAATGTGAATAGTGCCAGGATTTGAGTTTTGACAGATAATAGGAACTATATGTCATTACCGTAGGTGAATTTAACTTTGAAAAAATTGGCATTCTATTCTGCCCTTTGTGTCTCTTTTTGTCAGAAGGTTCTAATGTTTGGGTGTTCACAAATGAGCTAAAATGGTCACTCAGCTTTGTTTTATAAAAAATTCTCAGTGATTATTGCAGGCTTACTTTTGAAAAAATGCTTGGCACATGCAATCAAAACTGGTATTTCTATTTTAAATATACAACTGCATTGGGAATCCATTCTCTGTTGTGTAATCTAACAATGCCCTACTAATTTCAAAGCATCTTTCCTGATTTACAGTAGATGTTTGAACAGTTCACTTAGGAAATCAGTGAGGAAATACTGCCACAGCATTTTAGCACTACTTTTGGTAGGGCAAGGGGTTTTTGTTATAGATTTCCAACATAAAGAACATTTAAAGGGTGTATCAGAAGTTTAAAATATAATGATATTCAGGTTATCTTGAGATGAGGTGATAAAACTAAGAAGGGTTTCACACCTTTCCATATGTGTGTGACAGCACAGCAGGTGCTTTATTCACAGACAGCTGCAGAAGCATGAATGTGAAATAGGGAATATTAATTTGAATTAAATTATTACATTTCTAGATTAAAAACAAAACGTGTTTACTTAGAGGACCACATAGCCTGAAATTCACTATAGCAACAGCCCTTAACACTTGATTGTCCTTTATACTTTGTTTAATTGTCCCCCCACTGCAAACATTTCACAACAGCTAAAACATCACTTTCATCACAGGAATTTAAAACCCAGTGAAAAAAGGGACCACATAATTTCTCTGGTTGGACCAGTGGTGGGTTGTCATGATTGTTACTGTTTAAGCTCTTTTGTTTGTATGGCTGTCAGTTGCTGATTCTTGTCATCTCTTTCCAGAAGAATAAAGCATACACTTATACCAAGCAATTTTCCCAGTGGAATTACATGCATACTTCCAATCAGATTACCTCCTAGTAATCTTTTTATATACATGTAACCTGAATACATGTAACCTAGCTGGTTCTTTCACTAGGCATCATTTTATACTGTCATTTTTGAAGCAATTAAAGATATCTAAAGCAATCTCTAATTTGTCAACACCCATAGTAACATGGATGTGTCTAAATTACCCACAAAAAATCCAAGATCAACATCATCGACTTAAATACCCTCATTGCACTAAATAAAGAAAAAGAAGCATTCTAGGATTGCACTGGTCACTCCAGCAGAGCCTCACGCTGGAAGCCTGTGATGTGTTTCTGGTCCCACTCGGTGTCACTGCTTTTCAGAGTGGTCCCTCCCTCTCTGATGTCACCTCACACTCAAGTGTCACATATTGAAAAGAATTCAGTCAGCCACAAGTTCAAAGTATCAGCTGATCGTCTGGAACTTTTAGTACCCACAAATTTATCAGCTTTTATCCATATTCCCCAAACGACTGCTGAAATGTGAGGAGCTCAGCAAGTCTCAGCAGTCTCATGATGGTATCTGGATTTTGGAAAGGTTCATAAACCCCAGCCAGATAATCATCAGTGTCCCAAGGTGACAAATATCGCTAGTGCAGTTACAGTCACCGGCCTGCGTGTGAAAAGCACCGAAAGAAAAGAAGGGTTTTCATCTCACCGCTTGGGGCAGCAGCCGAGTTACCGGGGCTCCCTACAGAACCTACGGGCAGAATTCCCTGGAAATGACACAACACACCTGAGGCACGGAGCGTTTTCACAGCAAGGACACCCAACTAGGTAAAACACACCTGCCTGGGCAGGAGGTAAACGTTTGTGAAGAGGAGAAAAATCTGATTCCAACATGCCAACCTGTGTGCTTCTACCTCTGACTTGTCCCTGCCACTGTCTTGCAAATCTCTGTAGTTACATCACTTTATATCCGAATGGGTTCAAAAGGCTTTTCTGATGTTTGGGTTAATGAAGACAGCTTTTGATTCTGGGTCAGGTTCTGCAGCCTTTACTCAAGCAAAACTCCAATTAATCCTGATAAGTTAGAGAGTGTGTAAAGATGCAAAATTATTAAAGGAGAAAGAAAAGGTAAATAATCCTTCAAATGGCACTTCATGGCTATTAGAAAAAGCCTTTTACATTTCTGAGCCATTATCAGAAAGCTGGCACTTGTAAACAGAAAGACAATGCATACCCCAGTTTAAAAACTGCGTGTTCTGATTTGTTTGTTTTTAAGGGTAGGATATTGGTGTTTTCTCAATTACAGAGCATCTCTCTGACTGCAAATACTCGTTTCTTCTGTAGATCTGTCTAAAAGCTATTTATCTAGAGGAGACCTTTTTTGCTTTAGCCACACTCTCTCGAGCTCAGGCTGAGCCTCTCTGCCCATCCCTTTCCCGCTGCCCACTCCCGAGCAGAGTTAAAGCTGTATTTGGCTGAGGTTAGGATCCACTCGCACTCAGCGTGGTGCTGGTTTGAAGAGTGGCACTAGGACCTCTGCTGCTCCTGCTAACGATGAGCCTGTGGCATTAAGCGTGGCTGTGAAAGCCTCATGTGTCTCGAATGCTCAGTGGATCTAATTAACAGGTAGAATCGCACCCTGGGTGCTTGAAAAACTGCCAGACACCATAGAAACCAGTCCTTAAGTCCCCGGACCATCTGCACTTTCTTTTCATTGTGGAAGTCTCATTTAAACATGTTTTTCGACCATTCTAAATTCATTTATGCTTTAATGAAAAATTCCTGCTGACGGTTTTCCTTTTCATTAAAACAAAAATCACAAAATTCTTTACTTCAATCACGGGGAGGGGGGGAAATCCCTAAAGCTTTGATCAAATAATGAATCTCTGAATTTGCCTCTGAATACGTATTGTTTGAATCTCGTTGCCAATATCCCCCTTAAATGAGTCTAAAGGAGAAGGAAACCAACACGAGCTATCTATCCCCAGCAAAACCAGGGGTTGCTTGGAGGCGGCTGAGCAGTGCAGCATCACCGTGGCGTTCCCGGACCGCACCGAAGCGGTCCTTCCCTCCCCAAGCTCCTGCCTTTGAGCGGGCTTGAGCTGCGGGGTGCAGGGGAGCCCCGGCTGTGGGGAGCTGAGCCCCGCTCCGCAGCCCGGACCGAGCCTCGGCGCAGTTTAGGCGCAGTTCAGGCGCAGTTTACCTGTTCGCTGCCAGCCGCGATGAGATGTACCCTCCGGGGATCTGGGTGATTATGTATCCCCAGAAAAAAGAGCCGTGGATCATGCCAACTGTTTCGGGATCCCAGTTAAACTTCGCTTTCTTCCAATGCAAGGGAGCGGGGCAGAAAAAGAGAGAGAAGAGCAAAGCTGTAATTGTGCCGCTGCGGAGCTTTCACCCGGCGCAAGCGAAGGGGCTCCGGTGCCGAGCTCTGCCCCAGCCCCCCGGCAAAAGCTGCCCAGAGCAGCCGAACAAAGGCAGCGACAGCATCGGAACCGGCAGCGCCGAGCCTGCCCGGGACACGGGAGGACAGCGGGCCCGTGTGCCCCGAGCCGGGGCAGGGCAGGGCAGGGCAGCCCGGCCCACAGACACAGCCCGCGCCGACCTCGTGGAGTGCGGGCAGCGAGCCCGAGGGGCTGTCTGTGCATTTGGGTGTTTAAGGCTCATCTGCATTTGTCACATCTTTCTCACCACCGTTAGCGCGCTTTAGAACGGCTCTAATCATTTGACGCCTTTTGTCAGAGCAAATTCACCCTGGTGTTTTCAAACCTTCCCGCAAAACCTCCCCGCCTCCTCTACGGCGAGGAGCACCCTCTGACCGTGCCTTATTCGATGCTCTCCTTCCCCCGTCCCCTGCGTTTATTTTAGGAGGTATCTGCGTTTTTCCAGGCTGTGTGAAAAAGGCAGGGCGGGGGGCGAATTGTCCGCACAATAACACCGCGGACTGGGGCTAGGAAGTGAAATGAAAAAGTGGAAATAATCGGTAGAAATTGTTTCTGTGTCGAGAACAGGATCTCCGTCCTTCGAAGGGCAGCGGCAGGGGAGGGGGCCGGGGAGCATCGGGGCTGAGGCGGGGGAAAGGCCGAGAAACCACCCAGAGCCCGTCCCCCGTGCTGAGGGGCTTCACTGAGAGTGGTACTGGGAGCATGTGGGATTTAGGAGGGAAAGGGTCCCACCTCTTTAATAATTTTTCCTCCTCGGTGTATGGTGCTGTTATTGACCATATCCACGATGGCCACTCCCAAGTTACACCGGATCCCGAAGGAAATGCAGAATCCCAGTCCGCTCATGATGGCGATGATGTACCTCCGGGGCAGCCCGAAGCAGGTGCAGTCGCACAGCGGCGCTTTCTTCTCGGGCACTTCCATGGGCTTTCCATCTTCCGTCAGCTCGATGGTGTCCCCGGGCTTCTGCCTCTTCTCTAGGACTCTGCCCGACACAAGAAGGGAAAGTCAAGGCCTGGCCGCCTGACGGCACAACCATTTCGGGGAGCTGGAGCCTTAAATCACCGTTCCCCTCACTCCTTTGGCTCGGAGATGGGTTTGAGGATCTATTCCTTGCTTCCCATTCACCTTCAGCTGTTCCTCAGCAATGACCTGTGGGAGTCAGGATTAGTCATCCCCAGCTACCCCCAGCCCGGGGAGGAGCTCTGGCCGAGGATTGCTCATCTATCATTAAAGATTGTGCTGGGAGCTGTGGGACATGCAGCAGCCATCATCTGTGGGCACTGCGGAGGCGCCATGTTGGGCGGCCTGAGGGGCGCGGGGCACCAGCGGCCTCAGAGGTTTATCAAAAACAGCCCGCGCTGAGCCCGGGGTGCACCGAGCTCCTGCTCTAGGAACAAAAGAGATGTTGGGAGAAATCCACGGGAGGGAGGGAGGGAGGGAGGGAGGGGCGAGGAGGAGACGGCGACATTGCTGTCTATTTCAGATTTGCAAAATGGCTGGCACAGCGGTGAGGGAAACACGAGCGGGAAGTGCCCTCTGCGGAGCGGCTTTCCCGAGATCCCCGTGCCCGGCTGCGAGGGAATCACCGAGCACCCTCAGCCCTCCCGGAGCAGCCCCAGGCACCTTCCCCGTGCCCTCCTGCCTCGGCTCTAGCTGAAAATCCTGTCTCCTAGAAAACAATGTGGAGGAATCTGAAGGGAAAGTTGTTAGCACCACGAAAGATGATTTCGAAAGCTTAGATTTTTTTTTTAAAGATCTTTTAAAACGCTGTGTCAGTAGCAAGAAAAATCAGGTTTCTCGAGCAGGTGTCCCATACTGCGTCCCTAGATCTCCTTCCGAAGCCACGGAGGTATTTAAAACCAGGAAAAGCTAACCCACTGTGACGTCTTGAGAAGCAAATACGTGACCCTTTGCCGGCACTCCGGGCTCCACAGGCGCTGCCCTCACCTCTGTGTGGAAGTGTTTTCTCACTCGGAGGAGCATCGCTTTCAGGTTAACTCATCCGGCTGATAGGGCACTGACCATTAGCAGAATAAAGCTTAAAAGCTTAAAAGGTTATCCGTGTTCGGGAGAAAATACAAGGATTTTCTCCGAAGGCTTCTCAGCTGAAATTGTCCTGATTTTTCTTTTCTGGGCGCATTATTTCCATGCTTAAAGATCGCCGCGTTAAGAAATGTCCTAAATTTGTGAATAAAATAAACCTCCGTAGGTTTTATGTTCAAAATTCGTTCGTGTGGATAAAGGGTAGGAGTGTTTTCTCCCTGAATGGGCGTCTTGTCTTCGGGAATAGAACGGAAATCAATGTGTAAAAGGCAATAAAATTGTTTAGATTCTAAGAAGAGTAAACAAAGTACTTAATTGCCGTGAGGGAAAAAAGGATTAGCAAATCGCGAGTTTGTTAGTCGAGGTGTGAATTCAAACGGAGTTTTGCTGGAAAATACAAACACCGTTTCTCCATTATTCACTGCAAATAGTAGAGATAATAGTTTTCTTTAAATGTTGTAGAGTCTTCAAGAACGAAAATTTTTTTTAAAAAGGGTTTACTTCCTTAATTATATTTTAAGCAGTTATTCTGGATTATCCTTTCTTATTATCATTAATTTCCAACAATTGAAAATAACTTAAATATAACCAAAAACTGTAGGAAATTAATAGCATTGTTGATGCTTTCAGTTTTGCTTTTGGCTTTTCCTAATGGTACACTTCCTAGGAAAATGGAAGCCTTAGTTTTGTCTTTCTCACTTCACTGCTGTGTCCCCTTCCCTTAAAATGGCAGCAGAAGTTGTGACTCATGCTGTGGAACAGCCTGGTGTCTGTGCCCAGCACTGCCGCATAGGTATGGAAAAAAGATTTTTACGTGACCTGCCCGGGGCAGACAAATCCGCAGTTCCCTTAGAGCTGCAATTCGGGAAAAAAAAAAAAAAAAACCCAACCAACCAAACAAAAAAAAACTAACCCAAAAAGAAAACAATCGAAAACCAATCTAACAAAACACCTCAAACCAAACCCAACATTTCGGAGTCATTTCTAGCAGACGGTACAATCGAAAATTTATGGGAATTTCACAGACTATTCTCAAACGTTGTGGAGGTCACTAAAGGCACCAGATTGGACGGAGAACGATGTGTGAACTTCAGTGCATGCACTTCGTAAGTATGCGAGAATCTGGGCTTATTTATCCGTGTGCACATGGCTTGACCCTGATAGAAATGTTCTTTGCACACAGAAATATACAGGAGGGATGCTTCTGAGTTTAGCAATTGCGGCTGTATATCATTTATAGGACAAACAGATGCTTCTAAAGGCAGATGGATAAATTATTAAACACATTCCTCCATATGTTTCAGCTTCAGGAGAAAAAATCGTTCAGGTATCAATTATTTATACGTCTCCATGTTTACCTTCATCTGACGACGAATTACACAAAGGGCAAGACTAATCAAAACCAGAATATTTTTATATATATTTGTTAAGGGCAGAGGGCAAGATCCTGTGAGTGCATCCCAAAATTAAGATGGAACAAAAAGACAGGTTGCTCCTCTCTCCTGATTCTGATTTCAAGATGGGATCCGTTTTTTGTGGAAGAAAGGTGGGGTAATCTTTTACTACATCTTCCCTGACACCATCTACGAGTCAGATAGAGAAGTTACAAGGGTGCCATATTGAGCAGCCTCAGCACTAGTTTCCAGGATCTAGATTCTATCCAGCAGAACCGCAGCAGCTCCAACCCCGCCACCGCCAACCTCCCCAAAGCGCTCGACCCCCTGCAGCCACGGGCGCCTAGGAAAAGCTTCCGATTTTCCTGAAAAGTGGGATCCTATAAGAGATATCGTCTTACCTGTAGAGCTGACCAAGCGATTTTCCAGCAAAATTCTTCAATCCCTCCTTGCCGGGAGTCAAAATCCTTTGTTTTACCGACTCCATTCCTGCGGGGATGCTCGCTGGATGACGCTCTGCTCTGGACACGGTACCGCTACGAGCAACGTTGGTTCATATTGGTTTAATCGCTTAACTTTTGGTCCGCATTCGATGGCTATCGGTGCACCTACGGTAAAGGAGAACGAGAGGAGGAGCGCGCGTGTGTGAGAGAGGTGGAGACGGCGTGCGGAGTCGGGGGGGCGAGGGCGAGGGAGCGCGCCTGTGTGCGCCAGCCAGCTAGGGGCGGCGGAGCGCCGCAGGCACCCCGGGGCNTCCCACAGCGTCCGCCGCTCCTGCTGCTCCCGCACCTCCGGCCGCCGCACCGCTCCTGCCCCCGCACCGCTCCTCCCGCACCGCTCCTCCCGCCGCTCCCGCACCCCGCCACTCCCGCCGTTCCCGCAGTTCCTGCAGCTCCCGCTCCGCGCTCCCGCTGCTCCCGCCGCTCCCGCCCCGCGCCTTCCGCCGCTCCCGGCACAGCGCGGCCTTCAAACCGGGCACAACAGCGGTAATGCTATTAGGCTATAAATGTGCTATATATATATATAAATATATATTTACAGCAATAATGCTGTAATGCTATAAACAGGCAACACCCGTTCCGAAGGTAGATTTGCCTCCATGTCCGCGTTTACTCACACAGCTTATTTTAGGTCATGTTAGGAATACATCAGTGACTGCTTTCTCTAAAGCGTTTAATGCTTTCCATGTCTTTTTTGGCCTCCGTTTTCATGCCTCTGAGTAGGCCACTGTAACACTCAGCCTTGATTCGCAGTATTTACAGCGCTGGAATGAACTGAGTGTATTCTGGACAGAATTATTTTTCCTTTCGGAATCTAATAATAATAATAAACTTTCATCTCTTTGAAGAAAATTGAAGATGCAAAAATCGGTATTTCTGTCCAAGTTATAGCCATTATATTTCTCTTAGATTTCTTTTTAAAGTTTCTGTAATGTGCTAATTAAAAATATATATAACTTGTTTTTTTAACACGTCCTTCTAATATTATTAAGCTGCTTTTGCTTTCCCAGTTAGTAACTGAATGCAAACTGTATTTTCAAAGGTTGATTCCCTGATGAAAACATATGTTGTATTTCCAATATCCTAAAAGAACTGCTCTTAGCATTTATAGAAATAGTTCTTTCAAATGTTGCCCTCTGCTGGAGGGTTAATGAAATTTTACAGAGCCAAGGCACACTTATACAAGACCAATTATTTTAATACTGAAATTCCCATGATGACTGATCCGTGTAGAATTTCAACATTTCCTTTCAAAATTGTAGAAGAACTCCAAAGCCCCAGAGTAGAAAATAGATGATAAATAAACCATATGTAACTGAAGTGTTGCTAATTAGCCTCACACCATGGCCCGATCTCTGCGTGCTCTGCAGCAGTGTCAGCCCCATCGCGGACCCGGGAGGGTTTTCCCTTTTCGGGGAAAAGCTGCACAGTTACATAAGCACGTCTGCCCGGCGTGGCTCCGCCGTGCCACTGCAGATGCTCAGAGGAAACCCACACTACCAGATCTGCCTGAGAGGCAGCAGGAGCAGTATTGGTTTGCAGAGATGCATTAAATGGGACTGGATCCTGTAATTCGAGCCTTTCAGAAGGTCTCAGCCCTTTTCTGAGCTGGAATCTGAGGCTGGAAAGCCTGCCGGCCAAGGGGGATTTGTTTATTTGAGCTCTGGCCCTTTTTATAGAAAGCTCAGCACTGGCATGGCTTTGACGCTATGGCTATTAGCAGCAATAATTATTAGCAAAATAATAGAATTTAATGAATAAAAGATGATTGATTTGGGAAAGATAAATAATTCATCATATCACACCAAAATGTAGAAAAGTCCAGATGGTACATTCCTGGCTGTTTCTCTTAGCAGAGGAGAATTAGATAGTCCTTAATTGCATGAAATGTGCAAACCAGCGAGCAGTCCCTGGTACAGTACAGTCCTAGAGTGACTGGGCTCTGCTGCTGGAGCTATCTGAAATAGGAATTTTATGTCTCACATACTACTGAGTCATGTCCTGATTGAGCTCAGCTGGTTTGGCTTCACATGAGAGCAGTAGACAGCTAATCTCATGAGTTCTACAAAATCTGTAGAGTATTGTGAGCTTTTGAAACATAGCATATTAAGCATTTAACCTTGGTAGAATAAACATTGATGAGAATTGTTCCTGGTAATTATTTTTGTAATGAACAGCTGTGACAGACAGACCACTCACAAGAGTGCACCCCAACTTCAGGGAAATCACAATGAGCTCTTTGCACTGGGGCCAGTGGTAAAGGGAAATGGGATGAGATGCAGAACGTTCCAGTCCAAACAATCACTGCTAAATGGTCACATCCTGACCAGGAGGAAAGTGATTCAGCCAGAAGCTGCTCAGTAAAAACTGCGCCTCTGAAATGGCTGTAACAGTATCTGTGGGATGATAGGGTGTAATCCAAGATGCTGCAGATGCCTGTGTTTTTCACATGGAACAGAAGACTTATCGTTTCATCCTGAAATCTTGCAACTGAATACAGTTTTCCTCGTGTCATCGAGTTTTCTTTAACTCTTGCTCATGTGAAGGTTAAAGGATTGATCTTAACCTGCCCTTCTATTTCTATAAATAGTTTATTTTTACAAATTTCAAACTGAGTTATTTCAAGAAGTGAATCTCTTTCAGAAGTGAAGAACTACAGATGTGTTTCTTAGCTAATTTTTTATTATTGTTACGTATCTAATCTCAAAACTTTCTACAACGACCCTCAGAATAGTGTCTGAATATCAATTAACTCTTTTAGAGAAGTTCAAAGTCAATAGACCACTATAAATCCCTTCTCTCTATGTTTTAGTCTTTCTGAAGAAAACTACAGGGTAAGCTAAAATTTTCATCATGGTCCATACCAGTGATTTAAAAATAGTAATTATTTAAATTCTATTTTTGACCTTATATTTGCTTCTGATTCACTGCAAAACGATTTTTCTCTTTCCCAAGTGTCATGCAGGCAGAATTTATAAATGAACCCGTATTTTATGATCCATTTTGAAAAATAAGCTTATGTGTGTTACTTTAACTTCACATGATCATACATACAAAGTCTAAGACATTTTGCTATTCTTGTTCATCAAAAAGGTGACAAAATACTGCTTTCAATAATACAGTGTCATCTTCAGGAAAAAAAATTGTGCTTAAAGTCTTAGCTGTGCTGTCAAACCCCTGTGCGTAATACAGAATTCTAGGACTGAAGATAGCATAAAAATGCCTCAAAATTATGAGTTATTATCTAATTCTTACTCCTGTCTATAGTAGCTGTCCACTAATCCAGTGGAATCTGATGTCACCTGAAGAAGAAAGCAACTTTTTATCTTCTTTGGGACTATGGAACTGCAAAATCACACAGCAATGCCCAAGTAACCACAGTGCTTGCCAGGCCACCAGAAAGAAGGTTTTCTGGAAGAAGCAACAGCTTTTCAAACTCTTTTTTTAGTAAACTGTTTAATGAGAAAAATCATTGGAAGAAAATATTGAAATAAAATCTTGTCCCAAACCTTGACTTAAGGGGCAGAAAAATGTGACAAAAAGATTGTTTCCCACCAGGGATTTTCTCATGCTCCCTGAAAATTTGCAAGGATCACTTCCTGGCCCACTTGGCTGGACTTTTGTCTGATCCCCTGCTGGACAAGTCCCTGCAAAGACTGCACAATTCATCCCTGAGGATTTCGATGCAGTGTCCATGTGTTGGCACTTTAAAGATGTGTCTGTGCATGCCAAGCTGCAAAGATTCCTGCATCCAGGTTAAAACCATGTGAAGTTGGGCTGACACCCCTTTAGGATAATTTTGCCTTTTGGAGGCCTCTCCATGGGGATCTAAGCCTCTGTAGAATGGAATGGGCTGTGCCTGTGGCTGCAGACCCAGCCTGTGAGCACAGTGGGGTTCCCATGGCCATGTCCATCACACAGTGGTGCCAAAAGGAAGAGCTGCAACACTCAGGGAACTTCCTTGTGCTCCTCACAATCTGTGATATTTACATCTAGAGTGGTACTTTAGTTTCCTCAACTGTGGGCCAGATTGGGGATTTCTATGTTATACAACCAACACAGAAGCAAAACTGTTGGGTCAGATCTTGGCTCTGTATTTCACAACATCACAGTTACCCTTCTTATTTTGTGTCCGAAATAGAACATGCTTGGACTGAAATGTGCTAAAGAAAGCATAAAGAATGTTTCTGGGTAGAACTTCCACATTCATAGGGTCCCTCTCAGCCAGATTGTCCATTTTGGACATAGAAATCCAGAGCTTTGGGCCACGATCACAGGACAGATAGAAAAACCTAGGAGGGAACTGCACACAGAGGCAAAATAAACGTGGCTGTGGACTTTGTCAAGCCAAGCTGAGCAACTTTTCCTCTGCCTCAGCTAGGTCTGACATAGGGGAGCTCAGAGTTTGCAGAGTGGGCTGCTCTTTCAGATGCCCTTATTCAGTTGCTGGAATGTTTTTGACTGCATTGCTCTGTCAGTAATCCAGCAGGCACAAGAAATGAAACATGATCGTGTGCAGGAGCTGCACACTCATTTTTCAGGGCAGTTTCTGGTTCTAAACCAAACTGGAGGCCATTTGCTCAGGGACCTTTGCACTAACACAGATGATGAAATATTCTAAAGATGTGCTGCTGACACAGCACAGGGTTTTGTTTTATTTGTTTGCTTTTTCATTTAGGAATACCTAGTTTCTAAGTGTGTAAATGCTTAGTGCACATTCTAATAGTGCCCAATTATCAGATAATCCATCTCGTGTTGAAGCTGTTTCTTCAGCCCTCTAGTGGTAAAAGGACTAGTTAAAGGACTAGAATTGCAGCCAGTTTTTATGTTCTATTGGTATTGCAGATTTCACTGTGAAAAAAATCCCAAACAACCCACTAGATGATTTGCAGTTGCTATATAGGACTATGCCATAGCTGGGAATTTTTCTGTTATGTTACAAAAAGATTCATTTATTCCTCTATCCTCCCTTTGCTGTCTAAAATCTGGTTCATTTTTAGTATTAGCAGACACATTGTTAAAAAAACCAAACAAACCAATCCAAATCCATCCAACAGCAAATGCCTATTACAGCAGGAAAGCAATGATATTACTTTTAATTTTTTTCCTGGTATAGCCATGGAGAAATTTAACAGCGCTGAGTCCATTCATCCTAAAAGTAAATGGAGATGCTCGTATCCTTCCCACATTTTCCAGGAACATCTGTTCCTCTGAATTCCAGCACTGCTCCGTGAGTTACTTGCAGAGGATCCCAGAGGACTGGGGCCATCTGTCTGTTGTGCCACACAGCAGAGATGCCCTCACCTCTGGGGCTCGGGCACAGGAATGGTGCTCTCAGTGCCCAACACAGCCATGCAGCACTTGGGGAGTGGGATGCACTCACCCAGAACAAGATTCAGCCAAGGATTTGTGAGTGCTGCTCGTTATCCTGTCTTCTATTGGTGTGGAGATTAATGGTTAATATCATTAATCTGCCATTACATTATTGTTCCAGGGTGGCCACCACTGGATTGTTTAACAGCTTAGAAAAGGCTCTGATGCAGGAGTCAGTTTGGCCTCAGTGACAGGCAGGGCTCTTCTCACTGCCTGAGAAACCTGAGAAATGTAGAAATTGAAGACTCTGTCATGGTGACTTTTTTTTTTAATTGCAAGAATTAGAAAATCAGAAGCAGACTTTATAAGGCTGCAGTAGTCCTTTATTTTCCATTGATTTGTCTCGTAGCATTATTTTAAAATGTATTCAGAAAAGTTTGTGGAGGAATTTGCATTGATTCAGATCACAAGTTGTACTGATCTGAACAGGGCTGAAATCTGTTATATGGTTTTACTTGACAGAAGAACACTTAAAGAGATACCCCAAGTAACATCAGATGCATCATTTGATCAGGAAATTATTGCTGCTGGGGGAAAACAGCCCAAGAAAACTTGTAAGAAATATTTGGAAAATAATTGTGCTTCGTTCAACAGCAAACTGACGTCTGAGATGGTGGAGCAGGTTCTGGACTACCACGTTGGGTCTGAGACTGATATTACAACCTGAATTTGTCCCTCAGTTTTAATGTGCCTCAGTTTTGGGGGGCTTATTCCCCTTTAGGATAAATACTGATTTTTCAACAGACTAACACAAAATACAGTAAATGCTGTGTAGGAAGAATATATCTAGATTTTTTTATCTATAAAGTTTTTTTCTCTAAGGAGAAAGACAAACATATGCCTGTAATTAGAATCTATATCCACAAATATAATTTACTAGTGGACACTTGCATATTTTCATGTGCTAAGCCATAGCTTTTCTCTGTAGAAGGATATTGTGACAATGAGTAGAACTCATTGTAGCAAAAAAGTAAATAAGTGTGTGCTTAGTTGATGTTTGGGTTTAGTGGAGTCTGTAGAAAGTAACTATTGTGCTTACCCAAGAAAGAAATCTGAGGGAGACTTTAATTCATCCCATATTTTGTTCTTTGATTTCATTTCTTGACCGGCTGACAAGTATCACACAAATTCAAGACTGAATGTAATTCACTTATTCTCTAGAATTTTCTTGGAATTAGCATAAAAGCATCATCTCCCATGTGGATCCAGAACAGGAGAAGATGAACTCTGTGCAGGTTTTGTGTGTCATACATTTGCATCTGCATCAGGTAACACAAGCTAACGATGCCTGCGTGCCTTCAAATGACCACTATTTTAATAAAACTACTCCCATCATTGTATTGATAATACAAAATCCGAAACTGCTGCCTCTGTGAGCACAGAAACATGGAATCCTGTAATCCCTAAGGCTGGAAAAGACCTGAGGTAGCTGAGTGCAGCTGTTGGTGAGTGCACCTGCCTCCCTGAGGCTCCCTGGCTCAGCAGCCCTGGTTTGTGCTGTCCTTGCCTCTCAGCAGGCCCTGCTCAGGAGTGTGAGACCTCAGGGCCTGCCCTGCATGCTCTGTCTGCCACCAACATGCATTTCCTTCTGCCTTACTGTGCTGCTTTTATTTTCCTTTACAACACTGCTTTCAGTAATTTTTTTTTTTAATTGTAGGGAGCTCATAATTCTGGCACATTTATATTTCTGCCAAGTGGGACCAACCTGGGTTCAAAAGTGATTATGACCAGGAAATGAACACACACAGAAGAAAAAGAAGTGTAAGTCTAATTTTGTGAGGAAACAGGAACCCATCAGTGCTGGATGCTGCTGACCTCATGTTTCATTAACAGCAGAAGCCATCTTTGACATTGCTGTATCTTTTGAGGGTCAATGTGTGTGCCTTCTCTAAACCACAAGGTCTTGCCTCTTTCATAAATACTTCAGAAGTGTTAAATACCTTCTTTGGAGAACATGGCTGGGGGTCTGAAGGTAGAAAAGTCCAAGTGCTCTTCTTGCTGCACAGGAAAACCAAAGACCATAAAAGGTTTTAAGGTAATCACAAGACAGAAATGCTATTCTTGTTGATAGGTGGAAGACATAAGATGTTCCTTCACCCCCAGAATTATTAGAGCAGCACATAAATTAAGATGACAGGAAAAATAAAATACCTGCTTTATTTTAGGGCTCTGCTAATGACCTCAGTGGTTGTTGCATTGGGTTCCACAGGGGAGGGGGGAAGATCAGGAGACCACACAGACAGATTACTTCAGGCCACAGCACTCAATCTGCCCATTTAAAAATACCTGGGATCTCTAAAAGCAACTAAAAATATCAAGTTCTTGATCAGACACCTTTTCTAAATGCCAGCATTGACCTCAGATTTCATACGCATTTCCTTTTATAACCTGGTGTTTAAGTGTAGATATTTTACATCTGTTTTTTCCCTATTGTTTGTTATAAATAAATCATCACAGATCTGGCAGATCGAGTAACTGATTCCCCTGGAGGAAGTCTGTTGATTTTTGTGTGACTCAGCCTCTGTGTGACCAGTTCTGATGTCTTTAGCTATTCCAGTGTTTCTTCTACGGGGGAGGTGAATTTTAATTACATATTTAGTGGCCTGTTTGCAAGACTTGGAAGTTGAAACATCTCAAAAAGACTTGTGCTGAACCTTCTTGCCTTAAGAGGTGCAGGGTTTCCCCTTGTCTGTCTCCTGAGCTGGTGTTTTCATCCTGAAAGCCAGGACAAGCATTGTCAATGGTTTTCTTTCCAGCAGCCGTCATCTGAACAGGTGATATCTGCTGGCCCTTTACTGAGTTCTGTCTGATTACACAGCTCCCTCCGTAGCCGAGTCGACTGCCCCGGGGCCCAGGTTAGGCTGTTGTTTCCCTTTTCTAGTGTTCCCTGCCTTGTTTCTCTCAGCAGCACCCCCGGCGCTCTCCCTGCTGCTCCCTGAGCAGGGATCGCCCCCAGCGCTGCCTCTGCACTCCCTGTTGGATGAGCCGGGGATCCCGCTCTGTTTGCCAAAGCCAAATACTAAAGTGCAGATTGAAAGCTCCTCTAAGACAATGCTATTTATTCTGTCTGAGTGCTGCAGAAACTGCTCAATCTGATAGAAAAATAACAGCTGGAAAGAGGAAAGAGACAAATGCCAAAGTCTCGGCTTGGACTCTATTCCTAGCAGAGCAAGAGATATTTCTCTGCACAATATTCAGAAAGGAATTCAGGATTTGCCCATCTGTATGGAACTAATTTAAATGTGCCCATGGCATCCTACCAGCTGACAAAGACTCCGTACCATTTGCACATCCTCTGTGCTCTCCTTTCAGAAGTAATGCCAGTTTTTAAAAAAATTCTTACCATTTCTTAGTTCTGAAGCCCTGTTGAGGTATTTCTTAGATATTAAGCCTGCTTGATCCCTAAAAATTGTCCCTCATGCTACAGCCAAGCAAAGACCAAGACTGAGATATGAATAAATATGTAAGAAAAGGGAGGTTGCAAGCACAGTTGTGTTGCTATTTGCCAGATGTCCAGAGCTCACACCCTGGGGGATGCAGCCAGGTAATTAATGTCTGCAACACCTAAGTTATTACATTTAATGGTTTGTTTTCTTGTTCTCTCACTTAATACTTTCCTGTGTTTCCACACTGTACGTCTTTGTACATAATTCCAATAAAGTCACTGTTGCTATTTCCAGAACAACGGACCTAAATTTTGTTACAGTGATTTGAGTGGTTCTTTGTACACATCATTTTTTCCCTCCTTATTATGACAGACTGACTTTTAGGCACTACTTTTCCCTAGTTTTGTTCTGATGTGTTGAGTAATTGGTCTGAAACTGCCAATTCATCCCCAGTTCACATCTACCATGATGTTATACATTTATCCTGTTTCTGTGGATCAGTTCTGGCTTCTGAAGTGTTGAACACATCAGAAGAATTACAACAGCTAGTGCCTTTACAACAACAGCCTTCATATTTTTTGCTTTCTGTTAGGAATAATCATATAATAACCAAAGCTCTGAAAATAAATACACATCCCTGAACCAAATGGGTGAAAAGCAAGTAGTCCCTAAAAACCCCCTCTGTCGGTCATGTCCTCTTCCCTTCCAAAATCTTTTTTACTGTGAGGCCTCAGTGGCTCATGAAAATCCCTGTCCCTGGAAGAATCTTACCTTAAACAGGAATCTTCACTGACTCCATGTGTTTCATCAGTCTCACGTACCTGAATCACCCCGGGTGCACTGAGATGTTCTTCTGCTTTCGTTGACAGATTTCCCTGGCAGGTTGCCCATTTCTTTCCATTTATGACAAGAATATTAATCACTGTCTCATCAGGGTGTGCTGCTGTTACAGCTGACACAGTTTAGTTTTTAGTTAAAGTAGAAACAGTTTCCTGTCAGGACCCTGGAATGTTTTGAGACAGAGGCCTATCAGAGTCCAGTTTTAAATACTGACGCATTGTTGGAGCATTGAGGAAGGTTGTGAAGAATCGCCATGTAAAGTTCTGAGGGAGGGCAAGTCTGCCCTTGTCTCCCGGTCCCTCACACAGGTCACACCGAGCCGGGCCATCCCCTCAGGAGAGACTTCCCGGGGCAGCCCCCTCAGGGCCGGGCCGCGCCTCAGGGCCGGGGTGGCGGGAAAGGCGGGAAAAGGCGCCCGGAGGCCTGGAGCCCCCAAGCCGGGAGGGAGCGGCAGAGCCGGGCCCCTCCGAGCACCTCCGAGCAACCATTCCGGCCATCAGAACAACCTTCCCGGCCCGCCCCGATCGCCACCGAGGGCGGGAAAGGAGCGCTCCCTTTCCCTCCTCCGGTGCCCGCCGGGCTGAGGGCGGGAGGGGAACAAAGCGCAGCCCCTCAGAGCGGCTGAGCACACCGAGCATCGCGGAGCGGCACATTGAACCCTCCTCGGCAAGATGGAACTTTCACAACTCCAGCCCTTCCCTCAGAGAGAGACAGTGATTTGGTCATATCTGAAAATAACTGTCTGTTGAAATAGGTGGAGACAGAATTTCAGCTGAAGAATAATACACAGGCTTACCTGCAGCATTCCTGTCTGCTGGCACTAGGAATGGGCTGCTGGCAGCAGACATTTATTTGAGATAACCTGACAGCAGAAGTGGCTGTTGTGAAGAGGGGACATGGCAGGGAACCCAGCCTTCCTGCCAGCTGTCCCTGGTGACACTTCTGTCTGCAGTGCTTTCATTCCTTCTTGAAGAACCTGTTAAAAAAGCCACTGAGCGCGCAGTGCCGGAACATTCCAGCACCACTGGTGTTCCATTTCACCCAGCACGGGAGATGCAGGGATCTGGGAGCCACCTGAGCTTTTCTATCTTTGCAGCTTTCCACTGCTGAGGGTGGTGGGGGCCAGACAGCCCCACAACATCAGGTGTTTCCAAATAAGAGCCAGCAGAACAAGGCTCATTTATTTACTGCCCCCTGATGACAGAGCAGTACTGTGGCCTCTGCATCAATTCCAAAACTGAAATACTCAACACAGGTGGAGGCTTCCAAAACCCAAGGGCCAAGCAAGGTCCCGCAGTCATTTAAACACAAACGTTTCTGACAATCTAACAGCACTGGTTTGTTGGGAGTTGAAAAGAATAATTCAACCCCCCCCTACCCTTATCGAATGGCTCAGACTGACTCATTTCTGGCTGAGAAAGCATAGTCACTAATTATTGCAGGGGAATGTGCGTATGCACCTTCCAAAAATTGATATGGCTGCTGAATTTCACATCCTACTCATCATCTCCCAGCAGATTTCTCAGTACTTGCTTAAAAAAACCCTTCCTGAGTTGCATCTGAATGATGTAAGTGTTGTGTTCAGACCACTGATCACTTAAAACGAGAATGAGATTTAATTTAGCTCCTTTTAAGGAACTTTACTCCTTTTTAAAGACGCCAAGGCAAGTGCTGTTGTGACCACCCTTACCAAGGCAGACAGACAAGAAAAAGTAGCTGTGGCTCAATGAGGTTACACAGTAATTCACAGAGTGTGGCAATAATTTTGTTACCCTTCAGATGGTAATAATCATCCTTTTCCCCCCTCACTTCTTTCCCTCTGTTGAGGGAAGGGAGGTTTTTAAACCAGGCCTGTGTGAGGGCTCCCTGCACCCTCTCTGGATACAATCTCCTGCCACACCAGACATGAGGAGCCCTCACTCCTTCCCTCTGTCTCCAGTGTGGCCTAAACATTTACAACAGTACTTCCAGAAACACTTTTTTTACTAATTTTGAACATTTTGAGGAATATTAGACAAGATTTTGTTCCAGAGCCTACACATCTCAAACAAATTGCAGCCTTCAGATGCTGGCATATTGTTTCTCCCACATTATGCTGTTCTTTCCCACTAATCCCATGGTGAATGGGTTACTTATTTTTCTACTCCTGTCAGACAACGTATTTTACACCATTCGAGATGCAAATGTTGGAAGAATGCCTTCTATTTCAGTGCTCCTTTTAATTTACTTTCCTTTGTATAGAATAAATATGGACTTATTTTTAAAAAGACTCCTTAATCTGGGTAGACTACCTATTTTTCTGGTTCAGAAAGTAGTACCACTGAATTTTGGTGCCCAAGTTTAACAAAGGGTAAATTAAGATTTTGAAGGGTAGCTACAATTTCTGATCATAAGGAGTGCCACATTTGTACCAGCATTTGTGAATGTCTTCTCAAAAGCTACCATGCTACTCTATTTTATTAAATGTGATTGGCATTGGATGACATTGTAACCACAACTGAACTTTAAATTTAAATCACCCATTTACCACAGGCCTCGGTGGAGGCAAGGCCTAACCTCCAAGAGCAAAGCTGGAATGCACCTGAAAACTCAGCTTAATATACAAATATTCCCTACATCCTGCATATCAACAGCACCTTCCTTCATCTTCTTTTTCCTCCCTCCTCTTTCTTTTGCTACCATTTCTTCTTTTTTTAATGCTTTTACATTTCATACCTAATTAAGTAATGAGTTACGAGCACAGTACTGAGCACAGTAGTGGTACTATATTAAATGGTACCTTGCTTGTTTTGGTCTTTTTATCTTCCCTCCCTTCTTAATACAGAGATGATTGTTTTATTCACCTTATACCTTAAACACAACATCCAGCAGCTGCAGAAATCTGTGGGAATACTCTCCTCCAGGAGGCTCTCCAGCCATTTGACTTTTGGTACTTCTTGGGCTTCTCTCTCAGTTCTTGGAATTTTCACACACGAGTTGACAGCACACTAAAAATGAACACAGCTTTATTTGCTGTGCATATTAAATGTTAGCAATACGTTTAAAAAATTTATTCTGACATTAGTGTATCATAATATATATCAGCAACACACTTGGCAGACAAAAACACCACTCAGATTACAGGACAGTACAAGTGGTACATGTAGAACAGTCAGAAACTCCATCCATTTTCACTCCATTCTGCTGCCTCCAATTGACACCGTTACACAAAAAAATAAAAGCATAGTAAAACAAATTCCTAGAAAAAATAGGATAGTGTCTCATAGTGTCCCATAGTGTCTCATAGCAGTCCTCTTTTGCAGTCCATTGCTCAGAACATACCACACTAAACCTGCCCAAGGTAAAAAACCTAAGTTTTAACTGCAAAAAAATAATTTAAAAAATTCCCTGACTGTATTAGACCTGAAAGGTCAATTTTGTTTTGTGTAACTAATTCTAATGAGGCCATCTATTGTTGCTTAAATGACAGTAATTGAAACACCGAACTTCATTCACTTTGGTTAAAGGACACTTTTGGATACTCAATCATATCAAATTGAAATATTCCAGGAATAACAATCAACACATCTCCAAACTGACCAGGCCTTCCTTCCTTTTGTCACTTTTCAAGAACACTTCAGGGAACTTATGTGAACCATTATAAACCAAACCATACTGATACCTTTAGTCAAAATACTGCTTAATGGCAAGTAAAGGCAAACCATTACGTAAAAAGGTGCCAAGACTAATTTTTTCATGAGATATTAGCTTCTAGCATGACAACAGATTGTCTTTTCAACACTTTCTGTATACAAAGCTATGAAGTGTAATGACTTGTTTTTAAGATACATACATATTTTTCCCTAAATAAGCTGATCACAGGTTTTTTCCCACTTTCTATTGTATGATACAACATATACAAAACATCTGTTGGTACTGCATTAAATAGCAAGTCATTTTAAGTTTGTAACAAGCACAAGGTAGGAGTCAAAACATCAATTTAAATTCAGGGTCTGCACATCAATGCTGTATCCCAAACAAATGCATTTTCCCCCATCTTGCTTTTAAATAGCATTGTTCATTCACAACACACCTATTTTGCTGATGTCCTTTCAAGGGTAGTATGTTAGGACACTTTATTACTTGAAGAAATTAATCTTCCATAAGCAGAAACAGTGCATCTAACGCTGAATTTCCAAATCTGTTTTCAGCTTCAATCAGGTTGTACACTTTGCACAGAAATGCATCCTTCTGCATCTCATCACTTTCTGTCTGAAGCACGTTTGCACTGCAAACAGTAACAACCCCACACCATCTAAATCAGGCAGTTTAATGAACAGTGTATGTGCAAGATGCAGCACAGTGCTCTCATTGTGCAAACTGCACCGTCTGATATGTGATCATGACTGGCGGCCCATTCTCTTCTTTGGCTTACACGGGAAGCAGCACAGCTGATTTATTTACAAAGCATTCCTCCAACAGATTCCTAACTTCAAACATATCTGAATATTCAGTTCATCATGAACATAAATGGACTGATCAGGTAACCTCAGAGAAGGAGGGTGACTGACAGTGAGGAGAAATGTGCGTCGGCATCCATGCCTGGCTGAGGGTGCTCAAGGTAGGCACTTGGGATGAACCCTCCTGCCAAGGACACAGCTCCTGTAGGGACACTGCCCCAGAGCTGCTACAGCACTGAGGTCACTCACCAAGCACTGCAGGACACAGCCAGAGCTCAGCAGAGCACCCCAGCTATGGCACGAGTAACCAGCACATCGCTCAGCAATGGGGAACACAAACCCCGATTTTTGTGTGTACACTTGCAGGAAGTCTAACTATCAAAGTGCAAATAGAGCAGGATTTTCTAATCTTGTCTACCTTATGTGTTCAGCACGAGGGAACTGAACAGTCTGGTGTTAGAACAATCTGCAGTCGAGGCACGAGCTGTTCCCCAGCAGTCCACATGGCACCCAGGCACAAGTGTGCCAAGGTCTGGTGACACTGAACAGCTCTGTCTGCAGGTCCACAGGATCCTGATGCTGCCAGCACATCCTGGGAACAGGCACTGCCCTGCAGAGGTCATTGCACACCTCTTGCCAAATGCAAAGGAACAAGGCACTAAGCATGGAAGCGCTGATACGTTTTAAATATACAGCAAAAGCATAAAAAGGCCTACCTGCTTCAATGGGGAGGAGAATTATGGCACATTCCTAAACAGCTGGAAGCTACTCTGCACAAATAGTTATTACATATTCATAAACTCAGTAACTCTGTAGAAAAGCCACCGAACAAAAAAGAAAAATGCTTCTCGAAGATTTGAAAGGAAAAAAAAAAAACAACTCCCAAACCTCAGGATACTATGTATAAGGACAATACCAGCATAAATATGGATTATTTGGCATGCTGAAAATCTTTTGGATAAAAATCCAAGACCAAACCATGCAGCTCAGTCAGCTGGTATGGTGGTGCAGCTCCCAGTCCAGGGCCATGGAGTGCAGGCACACTCCACAGACACACAGCTTTAGCCCTTTGCTGGCATTCATAAGAATCCAAACAAAGAAATAAATAAACCAGCAGCTCTGGCCAAAAACAATGTCAAACATTATCTTCCAATGGGAGGTTTTGAGCATGAGAAATTAAATAACTGTTATTCTCCAAATCACATACATCTTTGCAAAACCCACTGCATTTAGGTGATTCCACAGTATCTCCATTTAGAGAGTAAACTCTTCTGTTAATTGTATCTTTATGAAAATAAACTATGGCTTTTCTTCCCTTTCACTAGTATGTGTTAACTGAATTTTATGCCTATAAATAATTCCAAGTGGAATTAAACTAATAGATCTTTAAAAATGAACTCCTTCTACAAAAATGTATAGAAGTTCAAACCAATGTTTTGTAAGATGCAGTGAATATAAAAAAAGGCCCAAACCTTAACCTTTGTATCAGGAGTGTTCCATTTAAATTATCACATAATAAAAATAACAATTCTCTGCATTTTCCACAGCAGTGGTCCTCTGTGGCATCATTTTCAGTCAGCTGGGATACAGCCTGGAACATTGCAGTTAGCAACAGGGAGAGGGCTTGGTGGTAAATGATCTTATTGTGTCCTGTGAGCCCTTTGAGGTTAACAGTTCCTACAGCAGGAGTCAAAACTCTGGGATTACAAGATTACATTTCCTATTCAAAGTCACGGGTAAATAAAAACCAGTGCCAAAATCATACAGTTAAGTAGATTTCCTAGATCTTGAAAGCTCAGTCAAACTCCTCAAGAAAACTCCAGAATCTTTGGGCTGAAAGAGAAGGGTTGAACTCTCCTAGAGCTATCAACATGATGCATACTGAGCACACCACAGATAAAAAAGCTGAAAGAAGCCAATCCCACGGAGCTGGGCTTGGGCTACATGGCTCTGGAGAGCTCCATCCTCCCTTCCGTGGCGATGAACTCCTTCTCTGTGGCTCCTTTGTCACCTTGGCACAGTCTCTCCTTCAGCTTCTCCAGTTCATACTCATGCAGGATTTTTTGTGTTAAATACTTCTCACGCTTTATTTTGGCTTTCACGTCTGCAGGAACATCAGGGATCATCCACGCCACAAAGAATTTGACGATGAACACAACATGCTGAAAGAAAAAAAATAACAGTTCATTACCAGATGAAACACCTCTTGCTGTATCTGACACCAAGTAGGCCACTTTTTGTTCACAATAAACACCTTTCATTTGCCTGTCCTGGAACCATACACACCAAATCAGTGTGTATCTGAGATGGGCATGAATATTAAAACCCATCTTCTTATGCAGAAATTTTAATTCCCAACCATGAATGACTCAGCAAACCCAAGAGCAAAGTGTCAGGGCCTGAATTTCGAGCATCACTTTTTAACTGCTCTGTGTGGTTTGTTCCAAAGCTCCCATGGCTGTGCTGATAACACTGAGCTTTGGAGAGCTGACGGAACACAGCAGGGGGAGTGATGAGAGGAGCACCTCAACTGCTCCCTTTCCCCTTCCTAACCTGCAAAGCAGTGGCCTAACACTGAAGTGCCCGTTATCCAAATATCAATTTAGCTGTTTTTAACCAATCTCACTGAGGTGCCCATTATCCAAATTTCAATTTAGCTGTTTTTAACCAATATACAGCACTGCAAAGTGATGCCTGCATTTTGAACTCAGTCATCTCACATACAGCTCCTTGAGCAAAGCAAGAGGAGTGCAAGTGCTAGTCCTGGTGGCTCTCATCTCTTACACTGGCATTAAGACCTTTCTTATTCTGCTGATTATTCTGATCAACATCTGCAGTCTCCTCAGCCATTTTCACTGCTCCTACTCTGAGGTCAGCTCACTGAAGGTACAAGGCCCAGTAACAGTAACCATTTAGGACATGAGGACTCCGTGGAACCTAGGGAACAAATTATTTTATACTCCCAGCAATTCCATCTTGTGTAAAATCAGTAACCACCCAGAGAATCACAAGGTCCCCATGTCAGAAGGAACCTTTGCAGGGACCATACCTCCATAATGATGATAAAGGCCAGCTTGGCAGCCAGGATGTGCCAGAACTGCATGGTGTGCAGGTATTTCTTCTCGTGGTCCGGAGGATAGCGATAGTCCCTGTACCTGTGGGATGACAGACAGGCAGAGGTGAGATGTCACTGTCAGCCTGGGACACACGACAAGCTCGGTGACACTTACATGCAGCTACAGCTGGCACTTGGGGAACCTCTGCTTGTTTTAAATGCTCTTCTTCCTTCTGCAGAAAAAGGTTGTCTCTCCATTTGTTTCTATTTGTGTTTGCCAAAGACCCTCACACACACAGCAACAGCAGAGCAGAGGATGTGATGTGAAATTTGGTACACAGGTTCCTTGTTTTTCAGGGATGGGATGTATCCCAGGGTAAGGGACATACTCAATAAATGTCACAGACACCAGCACATGATGGACTGGACAGAGGCAGGGTTCCATGGAAGGACAGACCTGAGTGCATACTCTACACCACCAAACAAACGTAGCTGTTTCCAAAAGTGCTGGGGTGGTGGGTTGGGGGTTTTTTTGTTTGCTTTGAGATTTTTTTTCATCCAATCAATACTTGTATTTTACCACTTCCAAAGTTCTTTTGCAATCTAATTGCAATTGTACAATCTCCAATGCTTCCACTAGCAAGAAATGACTATTTTTTAAAGAAAAGCAGGATAGGTCTGATATTTGGTCTGATCAGGCAAAATAAGGACTGATTTCAAATACTATGTCCCATTTTCAGCTTTGGGATCTAAACATCTCCTTTATCCTGCTTTCTTATCCACTTATTCAGCCTAAAAATCTTTGAACATATAGGCTGAAGTTCTTGAAGGACATAAATTTCCTTCCTCACTCAAATATCAGTAGTGTAATTAAGTAAACAAAAACTCCAATGCAGGAAAAGCAAAATGTGAAAAAACAATGAGACTCTTAGTGGTGATTTTTTTGAGGTGATTGTTTTTGCTATTGGCCTGATCTCTTACCACCTCAGGCATTACTTTATCAAGAGCCAAAATATTACCTCTCACACTTCAGAATGATGAGAATGACATCATTTATTTTCCAATGGACTACTTAGATCTGCATTGATTTTTTATACTGTATTCTATACAAAGTGATACAATACTGTTACACCAACCTGCATATGACAAAGTTTTCTGGATTCTCTTTAGGCTCATTTCTCTCAGGAAAATCTGAGATTTGAAACACTGACAAACTGTTGTTTATGTATCCAGACATGGGTGAGTCTTCATTTTCAGAATAAGCATAGTAGTAAACTAAGCGAGGGATCATATCTGATGTGAAGGCAACAATAAAAGCCTGGAAAGAAATGGGAAAAAGACATAAGGGAAGTGGCAAACAAAATTTGTGTGCAGATTCATAGAGGGGTTGTGGGTCTGTGGCTCTGGCATTACCCAGAATCTTTTAAGAATGGGTGAGAAGGATGATTAGGGCATTTCACCTGGGTGAGAGCTGCTGAGGGCAGCCTCAGCACGCTCTGCCTGGCAGCTGGGGACACTCAGGGTGCTGAGGTGTCTGCTGCTGGGGCAGTGACTACACAAGGGCCTGCTGTATGCCAAGGGGCAGCTGCTGTGCCCAGAGCCTGCTTTATAGCACATTTCCAGGGAAATACTGGACATGGCAAGAGCTACTGGTTTATGAAAAACACTTGGGGTCACTGCTCCCACTGGGGCATCCAGAAGCACAGAACTCCCACAGAACAGGCCTGGCAGCAACAAGGACACAAATGCCTCTGACCCACAGAATCCATCCACCCCTCCTGTCCCCTACAGCTCCCTCTGGGCAATCAGCGTGCTTCATCAGACTCAGCTTCATACTGGCTTTTGCCATGCCAAAGGGCTGGGAAACACAGACAGCTGAATGAAGGATTAGGGACAACAAAATATGGACTGGGACTTGCACACCATCAACACAGGGACAAGCCACACCACTTCAATGGTTTGATGGTATCTCTGTAGGTGAACAAGAAACAGTGCTGATGAAGGAGAAGCAGCATCAGTTGAGCTGGTTTTTAGTTCTCCACACGGGGACTACACCAAGAATCAGTGCTGATGAAGGAGAAGCAGCATCAGCTGGTTTTAGTTCTGCACACGGGGACTACACCAAGAATCAGAGCTGATGAAGGAGAAGCAGCACCAGCTGGTTTTAGTTCTCCACAGTACCCCCACAGGAAGCATCACTGCTGCTGCAGCAGGCACACTCACGTTGGTGACCACGGACAGGATGGCCATGGCGTTGAGGATCTCCTGCCACACGCCGATGCTGTGAGCCTTGGCAGCCACGGGCCGCCGGAACTGCGTGGTCAGCTTCCACGAGTCCACGCGGATCTCCAGCACGTTGTTCATCAGCGCCAGCAGCGGCGCCAGGGGGAAGGAGGCCACAAACAGGGTGATGAACCCGAACTGAATCACTGCAGAGAGAAAACAGAGGGTAAAAATCTGCCCCCAAAGCACCCACGGAGTGATAGGGTGTGCCACTAGCAGGGAAATGCAAACCTGTGTCAGGCTGCACAGGTCACTGCAGCCCCAGCCTGAGCTAAGAGAGAACCAGCCCCAAGAGCTCTCCAGTCCCTTCAGCAGCACCCACAGCAAAGGGCATTTGGGTCCTGTGAAAGGATGCTGCCAGCAGTGCTGGACACCAATCCTTTCAGGGAGCTGCTGTTCTCACAGCAGTGCTGGGTAGCTTTTGGGGAATTGGGATGTATTCATCCATCACACCTCTCAATTGCTGTCAGGCCAGCTTTGTTCTCTTGCAGTCTGTACCATCTTGTTCTTTTACTGATCAACTACACATCTCACCACCTTACCTCTACCTACTGTTACTGACTTAACCAAAACACTCATAACGATTGCATATGCAATCGGGGAGTCGTGACATCAGCTTAAGAACTGTGAATAAAATATACAAATGATCCTTTCAGTTGTTACCAAAATTCAGTATCTCAGTACAGAATGTGATAATCCTCAGTACACAGCCAATACTGCCACTATATTTCAAATAAAGGAAACAGAACATTTTGTCTGGTTTAGGTAGTGAATAAAAAAAAAATCCCATACACCAGTCATTCACTCTTCCATGATTTCAGTGCTAAGTTCTTCACCTCAGACAAGCAACACAATCCCTACTAGCTGAGTAGCCCTGGGACAATTCTGGAGCATAGTTCTGATTGTGGAGGAGCAAGGACATGGCTGGCAACAGTGACTGTTCTGAGTGTATTCATGATTGTGACTGTTCTGAGTGTATTCATTCACAAGACCACAGCCCTATATCAAATACAAATGATAACAACACTACACATCTCTAGAACACTTAAAACTATTTCTGCAGAAATTGAAGAATAGAAGGGTTAATGTTTCAATAAAATGTACCCTTGTAATGGCCAAATATTAACCTGTTTGAAATGTCCTTTGGATGTAGCGTGGCTCCAGGTTCAGTTCCAGTTTCCCAGGTTCTGTTCTCTGCAGTAACAGGCTGGCACATTCTCAGTGCCTCTGGAAAGCCGTGTTCCCTTGCCTCTACTCCCTCTGCTGGCCTGAGGCACTGAGAGCAAGCACTGAGCAGTGCAAGACTGAAGCTGAAGGGATTCTCCTCCAGCCAGCTCGTGGATCTCATGTCTGCAGTACCCATCCTTACAGCACATTTGGCCCTCATCCTACTTAAAATTTCCGCTGACATCAGCTAAGAATACGCTTTGGAACAAGAAAAGAACAGGCACACAGGCAGCTGGCTGGAATGAGAATAATGCTCCCCATTCAAATGAGCAAAACAAAAAGTCTTTGCACTGTTTCTGTGAAATTCACAGCAGTTCAAGATGCCAACACAGCTTTTTTTTAAATTGGGCTGACCTATTTAATGATTTCCAGCAGTTAATCGCCCTGTTGTGCAGATGAAAGTGGTGGCATCAACCCACAATAATTAATCAGAAAATGTTCTTTTGCAAGTGTCAGTACGAGGTGTCCTGTCCTCAATTCCAAATGTGTAATTTTAAACTTACCCATTTCTAAATATTCATAGAACAGGCCTAAGGGTCCAAATGTCTGCAGATCATGGTCTTGCTCCCAGCGACTGTATAAATTCTCAGGATTATTTCTGGCTTTCCGACGGCCCCACCAGTTACAAATCCAGCTGCAGATGCAGAAAAAAGTGAACAGTGAGAGAAGCAGATCAGAGTGCCCCACTTGGTTAGAGCATGATGCTAGCAACACCAAGCTTGCAAGTTTAGGGCCTGCACAGGCCATTCACTGATCCTTGTGGGTCCCTTCCAGCTCAGAATGCTCAGTGAAATCAGAATCAGCAAACCACCAGGCTGGAAAAGACCTCCAAGATCACTGAATCCCTAACACCTCAACTAAACCATGGCACCCAGTGCCACAGCCAGTCTTTTTTAAACACATCCAGGGATGGTGACTCCACAACCTTCCCTGGGCAGACCATTCCAGTACTTTATCACTCTTTCCATGAAAAACCTTTTCCTAATATCCAACCTGTATTTCCCTTGGTGCAGCTGGAGGCTCTGTCCTCTGGTTCTGTCAGTGCTGCCTGGACAAAGAGTCCCACCCCACCTGACTGCAACCACCTTTCAGGGAGTTGTAGAGAATGATGAGGTCACCCCTGAGTCTCCTTTTCTCCAGGATAAACACCCCCAGCTCCCTCAGTCATTCCTCACAGGGTTTGTTTCCCTCTCCAGCCTTGCTGCCTCCTCTGGACACAGCACTCAATGTCCTTCCTAAACTGAGGGGCCATTCCTGGACACAGCACTTGAGGTGTGGCCTCACCAGTGCCCAGTGCAGGGCAGAATGACCTCCCTGCTCCTGCTGCCTACACCACTCCTGATCCAGGCCAGGAGCAACTGGCTTTCCTGGCCACCAGGGCACACTGCTGGCTCATGCTCAGCTGCTGTCACCAGAACCACCAGGTCTCTTTCTTGCCTTGTGGACTCATCTTTTGGCACCCAGGGACTGTTCCTCTGCCCTCAAGATCTGTTTTGAAGCATGCCCACTTTTCCTGGACTCCTTTGTTTTTAAGGGCTGCTTCCCAACTCTCTGAATAAATCTCTGTAACAGTCTACGGTCTGCCCTCTGAAAGTCCAGTGTAAAATTTTTATTGGTGCTCCTTCTCATTCCACCAAATATCAAGAACAATTTCAAGATCATGTGCCCCAAGCAGCCTCCAACCATCTCAATTTGCAAACAACAGGCCTAACACAGTCCCTCCCCTTATCTGAGCAAGCTCTTTAATACAAACTGCTTTTACAAGCATGGCTTTCTCAAAAGATGCTGAAAGCCTTTATGAAAGGGCTTTAAGTGTCAGAATTGGGGCTCAATTTACACAACTCCTATCTTCTGGGTATGGCAATCAGTCCTCACAGGAATTTCCCCTGGCTGTAGGATGGGCACCTCAGGGCCAGGAGAACTTAGGGAACAATGGCCTCCTGGATATTCAGGGCCAGAACTTACGGGACAATGGCCTCCTGGATATTCAGGGCCAGAACTTACGGGACAATGGCCTCCTGGATATTCCCCCAGATCTGCTTCCCAGCCATGACGATGGTGAGCTGAGTCGTCAGTTCTATCAGGCAGCCCGCAGGATCACACTGGCAGAGAAAACTGAGTGTTAATGGACAGGAGGAATGGGTATCACCCACATAAACTACATTCTGCTACAGAATAAATGCAGGAAAGGAGACCTTAAAACATGTAAGGACAACATTTCACTCTCACATGGGCTGCCAGCTAAGCCACTCTCTTAGGAAGGCTGTTACAAAGGGCTTTAAGCGTTTCAAGTGTGAGCCAAAACACACCAAAACAACAACCATACCAACCCTATGAAGACAGAGTAATTCAGAGATGCTCCAGCAGCACCTCCGTGCAGCACACAGCCCTCAGCCCCAGCAAGGTGAAGCTTTTGCTCTCAGGGAGCTCTGAGCACCAGATTTTTTTAAGACCCACTGGTATTTCACGAGCACTAGGACCAAACAAAGCTTTATGATTTTTCACTCTTGTGACTGGCAGGTTTTCACTGCTGGTGTTTCCCTGACCAGCAACAGCAGAAGAGTCACTGGAAGTCTCAGCATCAGCTTCAGGACAGCCAGCTGAGCTCCAGCTCAGTTCAGAGCAGACCTGCAGCTGAAAGGGAGCAATCCCCCTCAGTGAAGAGAGCCTCACCTCTTCATTTCGCCAGCGATTGAACATGTATGTGTAGGCACCTGGGTAGCCAACAAACTTCCCTTTGAAGAAGGCCACGTAGAAGCAGGATGAATAGTAGTTGACAAACTGGAACAAAAACATTTTCATAGTGAGCCTGTTCTCATACTCCATATGAGTCCTGGGGATCTCTGTGAAACCAGAAAACAAGAATTTTATGTTCCCTTATTCCCTTTAATGGGATACAGATTCACAAATATTCATCATGCACAGTGTCCTCAAAGGCAAAAAAAAGGAAAAGAACAACACCTACAAACATTTCAGCAGATGGAGTTCCTGCTTTCAGACACCCTGCCTTTACTTGACAATGCAATGTTTGATGCAGGCAGGGAAAGGAAATCGATATTTACAACTTCTGTAAAATTTAATTTCCCCTTCTTTGTCCTGTCCATTAGCACTTGTCCGTCCCCACATTACACTGTTTTAGGAGATCTGAGATGAAACTCAAACATTAATTAGAAGATTTCCTGTACTAGGAAGATTTCACTGTTGGCAACATACAATTATTTTTTTTCCTTTGTGGTAAAGAAGTATGTTACAGTACTTTTTTCCCAACACACTCTTTGTGCATACCATTAAAATCAGCAGAAACTGCATGGCCCATGTGCCTCTGAAAGATGAGGCTCACAACAGGCAGAAGAATGGGGGAGAGGACAGGATTCTTGGGGTTACTGTGTATCACCAAACCTTTGCTGAGGGTTTTGCTGCCTTCTGCTGCTCATTGTCTACCACAATTGTATTTTTGAAGGCAGCAGGAAGCCCTAAGCATATTACTGTTAAACCATAGTATATAATCAATTCACATTGGGAAGTAGCATACGAAAATACACTACAAACACTCAAGTCCCTCTGAATTGGTCAGGGCCTGGCAGAGCTCTGAACATACAAGGAAGCCAAGCCAGAAAAGTCTGTGCCCTTCTTACTGTGGTTGGCTCAGGGCCAGCAGAGGGGCACATATTGCATCTTTGGAATGTTTCTCAAAACCTGTGGCTGTTTCTATTGGGCAGCAAGAAAAAAAAGCCCTCCTAAAACATTAAGTGCTTAAGAAAGAGCACAGAGGTGCTCAGGGCTTTTTGGAGTGTTTTAGCCAGGTGTAAGGGGCTTTCCTGTACCTGCACACGGCTTTTGCTCTTTTTTTTGTATCACTTGTCATTTTCTAATTTATTAAAACCTTTTGCTTTGCAAAACACACCCAAGGAGCCGTCTCAAAATTATTATTGAGCCAATTCTGAGAAGTGCTGGACCCCCTCAGAGACTGACACATCTTGGTGGGGCTCAAAGCACTCTGGCCTCATGTAAGGTTGTATCATATGAGAAAGAACTACAGGAATACAGGGCCAAAGCTCAGTCTGGGTGTGGATACACCCGAGTCATTGCTGCTGAGAGCCACGGAGCTCCCCCGTGCCTGAGGGGAGAAGAACAGCACAGGGCACCTCGATGTGCTCAGGGACCCCTCCCGGCTGTGTCCCGGGCCCTGCTCACCCATGTCGGTGATCCAGATGGCGATCCTCTCGTAGAAGAAGTTGAGGATCATGATGATGAGGAAGTTGAGGCAGGAGGCGGTGACGGAGGTGGCCAGCTGGGGGGTGAGCAGGCCGCTGATGGGTTGCAGGCTCTGCGTGTTCTCCATCAGGCTGGCGAAGGCGGCGTACACGGCCAGGCGGTACACGATCACCGCGATCATGCTGGCGATGATCAGCGACACCTGCCGGCAGCGGGGCTGTCAGACACCCTGAGCCCCTACAGATGGACACTGCACAGTGTACACCCACCCAGGAGCAGGGCTGTCAGACACCCTAAGCCTGGGACAGATGGACACTGTGCAGTGTACACCTGTGGCTACACACTGCACACCTACAGCTGGACACTGTATAGTGTACATCTGCAGGTACACAGGGTACACCTACAGCTGGACACTGTGCAGTGTACACCTGCCCGGGAGCAGGGCTGTCAGACACCCTGAGCCCGGGACAGACGGACACTGTGCAGGGTACATCTGCAGGTACACAGGGTACACCTGCAGGCACACAGGGGACACCTATAGCTGGACACTGTACAGCGTACACCTGCCCAGGAGCGGGGCTGTTAGACACCCTGCGCCCCTACAGACAGACACTGCAGTGTACACCTGCAGCTACACAGGGTACATGTACAGCTACACAGAGTACACCTGCGGCTGGACAGTGTACACCTACAGCTGGACACTGCACACTGTACACCTGCAGGTACACAGGGGACACCTGCAGGTGGACATTGCACACTGTACACCTGCAGCTACACACTACGGCTGTACACTGCACACCTACAGCTACACAAGGTACACCTACAGATGGACAGGGTACACCTGCAGCTACACACTACGGCTGTACACTACACACCTACAGCTACACAGTGTACACCTACAGATGGACAGGGTCCACCTGCACTACGGCTGTACACTGCACACCTGCAGCTACACACTACAGCTGTACACTGCGCACCTACAGCTACACAGGGTACACCTACAGCTGGACACCTGCAGCTGCACACTGCACACCTGCAGCTGCACACTGCACACCTGCAGCTGCACACCGTAGGCATACATTGTATAGCTCCAAAATACTGTACATTGTATTATACAGCTACACAATATACACCCTACAGCTGGACACTGCACACCTACAGCTGCACACCTACTGCTGCAGCTACACAATGCACACCTATAGCTGGACACTGTACACTTACAGCTGTACACTGTGTACCTACAGCTACCCACTATACACACTACAGCTGTACACCCCACAGCTACACACGCTACAGCTACACACACGTAGCCCTAAGAACAAGACATAAACCATCACGCTTCATATTTTTTAAGCTCTATTCTTTGTGGCTATGGGTCCAGTAGCACTGAAATGCCAGGTGCACAGGCAAAACACTTTGTTATATTATATACATTAAAACAAAATGATTGTGTTAACATCAGAAAAGATGACCAGCAAATATTGATATTTGATAAAGTACAGAGGAGCACAGACAGGAGATGGAAAGGACAAGTCAGATTAGACTGTTTGGTCTGAAACTCATTCTGCATTCACACTGTGAATTCTTTGTTTGCCTTTACTGCAATATTTTTCAGTATGTCTGTTAACATCAAATAAGTCACAGACAAAATTATCCCCATGCTAAAATGTCCAATCAAATTACTAATTAATGACAGATTTCCAGGGCCTTTAAAAAAATTCATCAGAATTTCAGTGCACTTTAAATGACACCATGAAACGTGCAGAACAGCTCTAAAAGCATGTGTTACCATCACGATTAAACCAGCTTGTGTTAATGTGATGATCAGTAATGCTCAGCATCTCTGACACAGGGTAAAATGATGACTCCAAGAGGTGCTCACCCAGAACAGCACTGTAGCTCCCGAGATGCAGAATCGCACAGCCTGGCTGGTTAAAGGCAAATAGGGCTCCATCTCCTGAAACAGCCAAGTACAGCACAGCCCATGTTATCCTCATCCCTTACTCCAACATCCAGCAGCACACAGAGCTCTCAGCAGCTGTGTGCAAGGGCTCACACCCAAGGGAACACATCCAGAACCCTGCCCATCCCAAATGGCAGCCAGGACATCATTTTGAGTGTGCTGGGGCTCAGGGGGCAGGGCAAAAAGATCAGGACAGAAGTGGTCATAAAACTGCTACAGGTAAAGACAGTACCTGGAAAGAATGGTTCAACTTCTGCAAAATCAGTCAGTAGCTCAAGGAAAAAGCCCAGAGATGAGCAGGCCCCAACTATTATTGTAATGCTGTGTTAGCTATCAAACAGCTCAGTCCACACTGGACTCAAGTTCTATAAGTTCTTCATGCCAAGAGCCTGAAAACTTGTCATTTGGATGTGTCAGTCAGAGAGTGCTGTTCTCCACCCCTTCAATTCAATTTGTTTGTTTAGTTGGAGAAATGGCTATGGATCTGGCTGCCAAGCTCTGCTGCAGCACCAGGCAACGGGGTCTTAGCCATGGAGTATCCCCAGGCAACACATGAACGGTTTCCAATGCTCATGGAAAGGTTTGGCACCCAATTCTAGGTCTTAAAACATCACAGTACATGTTTCATGAAAGAACCTCCTCTTTAAGAACTAATCCCAGTGGAAGAACATCTAGTAAAAAATAATCTGAATTTTTTTTTTGATGAATCTGTGGGACAAGGCACTGTAGAATGCTCAGACTCCTCCTGAGCAAAGCAGCACTGAGTACTGTAGATGGCTGCAATGCCAAATGAAATACAGGCAGCAGTGTGCAATGACAGAGCCAAGTTTGAATCAAAGGCTTCAATATTTAGGTAAATTAGGATTCTATTGTCATCAGCAAACCCAGATTTTAGCTATGATCTGGTTAGACAATTTAGCACCATGAAAAAGTATGTTAATGATAGCCTCAAGATCAGCGATTTCAGTTTCAGTGCACTTACAGCTTTGAATCATGAATAATGAAAATTTTCTGAGAGAAGCAACACCAGCTGTGGGACACACCAAGTCCTTGTCCTGTACCCACATACCCTTACTGGTCACTGCAGAATTAACTTAGTTGAAAGCACTGGCCCTTCACGTGTTCAGTACGGCACACACTCCAACAGAAGGAAACTACACTACTATGACCTGTACAGATTAGTCTAAAATTGGGTACTGATAAAAATCACTGAGACAGTAAACTGAAGTGTCACAAAATAAAGGCTTGTCTAGTCATTGAATTTTTTAGGGTAATTTTTAATGCATCCTGAGAAAGCATGCATGCCCTCTCATGAGAAATAAGATCAATGTATGTCTTGGCTAATAATTAAGGAGACAAGTCCTGAAAGACAGGGCTAATGTTTATAGAAAAAAGACTCTGCCCACGTTCTGGCTGAGCTTCTGTTTCTTTTCTGAAGACTGTGTTATCTAAATATCCTTAGGACTACAGACAATAAGCTATTCATCTGCAATTCTATGAAAGGGAAAAGATGATTTAAAAAGACATCAAATGGGTGTGGTAGCTGTTGTGTTGGAATGCAACCAGCTGACCCCGAAATAAATTTAATTGAAAATTACCTGAAATAAATTTAAATGAAAACAATTAACATCTAATATTTATATAGAGTGTTTAACAGAGTTTTAAGTAGGGTCACTAATTGTATGTCCATGACATTTCAGAGAAAGGACTTCAGCAATCTCCATCCCTCTGGTGTTCCCCAAACAAAGGGGTTGTGTATCAGAAGCAAACCCACAGCTGGACCATCTCATCACTCTAAATCACGGTGATTGCTTCATACCTTGTGTGGGATCAGAAAGGGTGGGTTTAAAGGCATGACAATTTCAGAGCCTGCTACCCTGAACTGCCAAAGATGATGTAAAAATGGGCGAAATCCATAAACTCTGCCCTTATTCTCCTGATTTAATGTATCTATTTCCCTGTTGCAAACTGTCAGCATGCAGCTGAATTTGCACATGTCAGCACAGTCTATCCATACCTGAGTCACGGGATTCCTCTTCTTTTGGGTGCACTTGGCCTCGTACTCTGGCCTCAGCTGGAGCTGCTGCTGCTCTTCTTCAAAATCTACCAAATCCCACTCGTACTTCAGTCTGGCTTGGCGCCTCTTCCAGAACTCCAGGAACAGTGTAACTACAATTTGCACGTTAAAATAGAGTCAAGGGAGAAGAGAACAGGTTCACAAACCAAGTTAAACATCTCCACCGGCTCCTTTTCTGTGGCTCATTATTTATCCTTACAGTGTATGACTCACTCCTTTTTACTGACTGCCCACAATAGTCCACAGGTGAGATCACAGTATGGATCCAGTGAATTATTAGCCAGTGGAATTCCACAAGTGGATGACAAGAAGATGCCCAGACAAGATATGGTTATTTTCATGGTTAGGGTGACCGTGTTCAATTAACTGCTCTGTGTATGCAAAAAGCAACATGGAATTAAGAACCTGATAATTCAAGTAATTGCTGTGTATAAACCTGTAACACACAGCTAATAGTTAGGAGAACAAACAAGGAGAACAGCTTTCAAGTAGTATGTTCAAATATTTCTGTTGCTTTTTGATGCTTACTTGATATCATGGTGTGCCAGGCTGACTTCATGATACTGAATGGTATCCCCAGTCACCTGTTTACCCAAGAAATAATTTTTTGTGCCTTTCAAACTAAATCTGAGGTGGAGGTGGGAGCAGGAGAAGCAGGGCAGTGTCTGAGTGGCTGCATTCAAACTCACAGAGCTCAGAGCTGCAGCTTCCTCTCTCTGTCTCTCAGGCTGTGCTGTCAGCACAGACAGACAGCAGGACAGAGCTCTCCTCTGCTCTCAGTTCCTTTTTGGCTGTGGCTTTTCTTTCTCCTGGGACTGTCCAAACCTGCTGTGGCCCAAATCCCAGAGGAGCACCAGGAGCTCCCAGCTGTGTCCCCAGGGTGGCATTTCCAGCCCGGAGGGACTGAGGAGAGCCTGAGCCAGCTGAGCTGCACCCACAGCAAGGGCTGGCTGAACCTGCCACCTCCTCAGAGCAGCAGGAGGTTCCACTGCTCATATTATTCATTTCCTGTGCCTGTGAGTGCTTGGCTTGTTAAATAACCAGGTTTTGTGCACTTTTCTCCAAGGTGATTCATGTCTCCTGAGACGGTGTGAAGAGAGGCCGCTTGAATTTGCTTTCTAGAGGGACCCTTTGGAGGTCTCCTCCCAAATTTGCACTAAACCAGGACACATGGTCATTTTAAAGACAGAGAAGTCTGATGATTTTCACAGGATCAAGAGTTAGGCTGGCCAAGAATTTTTAAAGACACTAGAGAGAACTGATTTCTTATATAAACAACTATAAAATGTATAATACTATATAACTTCTTAAGAGCCCTTTATAAACTACTTTAGAAAGTAAACATTTTGTAATCTGATTGTTCTTTCTTGAACTGGGGAAGTTTTATGGCTTAGACAAACACAGGAAAGCTTATCTTCTGCAGTTCTAAACTCTCTGGCTGGTACTTCCTGAATGACTAATCCATGCCACACAAATGCTACTTCTTAGAAACCAGGACAAGTTTAGTAAGACAGCCGTACAACAAAAATGTTATTAGAACTTAGAAAATAATTCTGTATGAACTAAGTGAGTGGTTAGATCCTCTGATAAAAAATACACAGCTTTTCTATTAGGACACAAACTTTTTGAATTCACAACATATCTCTATACAAGTTGAAGATTTAATTGTGACATTTCATACAAACAGGGTGAGACCAGAGAATTGTATTTAAGGAAATAAGAAACAATAACCATGCTATCCTGAATTTATAAACCTTTGTGGAGTTGAGGAAAAGAACATGTATTCAACACAATCTCCTTAGAAGTCTGAAGAAGTATAATTGGTGTCAAACTATGATTATAGAGGTCAGAAATGCATATATTTTTACATCATCAAAACATAGTGCAGTGCCTGAAGTTCACTGGAGTAAAATTTCTCATCCCAGAAGTACAGCTAATCCAGTGGCAGTGGTGGACCCCATCCATCCAGTCAAAGGGCACAAAGCTCCCCACTCCCCCACTGGGACACTGATGATGTGCAGGGCTGAGCAGAGAGGGCATCACTCCTGCTGTGAGGCAGGATCCTAAGGTGGAGCCATTATTCCCCTTCTTCCCACTGCCAGTGTCCCTCAGCATCTCAGCCAGGATCTCCTTATGGCTGGACACAAAACTCATCAGATGTACTCACCCCAGATACCCATGAAGATGGCAAAGAAGAGAGTTGCCACGTTGTCAAACAGATGGGAATACTGCAAGAGAAGAGCCAAGAAGAGGTTAGTGCCCAGAGAGTTTCCAGGATGAACACAAGTGGCTGCAGGGGCAGGTGTAGACCTGTGAGGACTGGCAGGTGGTGTTCAGTCTCCAGTATTCACAGTCCCGGTCACACAGCGGGCACATGATGATCTCTCCTCCAATGGCAGGGTCACAGATCTCTTTGCTGAGGAGGAGAACACTGTAAAACATCTGTTTCCACACACCCTAAAAGCTGTTACATGACACTTATTATAAAAATGAATAAAGCTCCATTTGTCCAAAGCTCCACACTTGCAGCTTCCCAGCACAGATGCCCCATCCTGTCACGTTCACGTTCACCAAGGAGGGAGCAGCTGGTACCAGGAGCAGAATTAACAACCCCAGGATGGGCTGTTTGGCTCCACCAGCAAGGAACCACGAGTCTCAGGAGCTGTGCTGCACAAGCACTGCTTCCAGGGAAGATCAAACTGTGCTGCTTCTCATCAGGTGAGCAATGACGTCAAAACACCTTTGCCAAAAGCAGACAGACCGCCTTTGATAGCTGCAGTAACATTTGCTACTTCTATGCAATGAATGAGTTCAATTTAGGATCCTATGATAGTCCTTTGGTATCCAGACAAATCTCAATAGGTATAAGAGTATATAAGATGAATTCTTAACTCAGCTAAAACACAAGTCTCAAAATTACATTATTCAGCAGAACAGATGAGAATTTTAACTTGCTTAGTCATCTTTTATGGTAAAACTCAATTTTATGGAGGCCTTCTTCCAGAAAACAGTGAGCAATGAAAGTGCCTCTTTTCCTCTCCTGACCCCAGTCCCTGAACACAATCAAGCTTTGGACTTCTGATAAAACAAATACTATGCTAATTTTAAAAAAACCACCAAACTGTGGCTTCTGAGATACTGGATCCCTCTGTGATGGAGGAACACTGCTGATCAGTTTTACTTAGGCTTTTAGTTAGTACGAATGATGACCTACACAGAAAGGTCTGCAAGGTAGATTGAATAGACAATAAAGCTTAAGGAAACAATAAACATCTAAATATTTTTGGGAGATGTAAGGGGTACTCTCAGGATTTCATACATTGCAGCTTCTCCAGTACACAAAGCTATGGCCAACAGAGCATTGCTTTTCACCTACAAGCTGAGCCTTACTAACTGACAGTCACAAGTTCTGCAATAGTGATCCACCCCCTCCTCAGTCAATAAAGACAGCTGAAGAACAAATCTGTCTGCTCTGACAAGCTTTACAAGCCTGCAACAAGAGAAAGATCTTTTTGCAAGAATCAAATGTGCACATGGCTTAGCTTTTGCCCAGGAGATTTTCAACCTTATCCTTACCTGCTCATATTTTCATCCATTGTAAACAAGCCATAAAGAAAACAGATGAGGCCAACAACTGCTGCAAGGAATAACATCTCGGTGTAAAATCCTAGCCAGGCAAAATAGATCCCAATCTTCTCACCATAGTACTTTCTGAATAAAAAAAATAGCAATTAACAGGAACACAAAGCAAAACTAGAGCACCTAGAGCAAAAGAGTAAATAGAGTAAAAAGAGTAAGTGCATTGAAGTACTGTGGAAAATGGGTTCTGAAGCTGGCCATGAGAAGTTACTCAAGCTGCATGAACAAGGGGAATGATGAAGATATACAGCCTCTCTTGTCCCTTTTTCCCTCTTAGCAGAAACTAACATTAAAATCACTCTTTTCTCTTTTCTATAGGATGGTGTACATGCAGATTTCTTTCTGTTTTTTTCAAGGAGTCACACAAATGAACCAGCACAACAGTTCTGACCATGTGGTTACAACCACAGAAATACAACCACTTGTGTTACAAATAAGGAACTTCCCCTGTGAATAAAGCAACATTGTTGTATCACATCAGCTGAATCAGAGAGATCATGAGTTTAAATTCAGGGTTAGAACTAAGCATCAAGCTTCCAAAATTATTTTATCAGTATTTTTTCAAGTCTACATTGAAATTTCAACATGCCAAATAAATCTTGAACATTTTCTTGTAGAGATTGATTAAAAAATCTGAGATATTCTATCTATGTGTTTCATTACAGCTGAATTAACTCTAATACACCTGGCCCCAGGAGGACTGGCTAGGTGGAAAGAAGCTTGATTTGTGTAATGGTTTCACATTTGCCTGTCTTTGTTTGCCAAATTTAGTGCAGTGGTTTGAGTGTTTACTCTTTTTTTTCCTATGTGAGATAGGATCAGCAGAAAAGCAAAGCAGGCTTAAATCTTAAAGGGTACAAAAATAGATTTATTAACATACAGTAAAGGAAAAGAATGAGAATCAAAATGAAACTTTTAAAACACTGCTCCTCCTGCCACAAGTGTTGACTTGCATACAAATAACATAAAGAGACAAAACTTAGAACTTTTAGTCAGTTACTATGTATCAAATACTTTTTTATTTAGTTCTCATGAGAGAAAAGACTCACTGGAGAAGATTCTTCTCATGAAGATACATGAGAAGAGAACTTCTCATGTATCAGCTTCAGAACCCATCACTAATGAGTTTTTTTAGTACCTGTACTAAACTACCACAGTTTGAGACAAGGCATTTTGCACTGCTCAGAAGAAAGCGGTGTCACATTCTCCCAGGACACAGTGCCCAGTAAATCCCCAGGTCTCACAGGATATCCACAGTGGCCCGGATTTCCTGGCAGGCCCAGGTTCCAGACGAACACAGACTTTGCTGGGGAGCAGGCACAAAGCAGAGCTCCCCCAGGGGCTATGTCCCTGTGCCCCTCACCTGATGAGGTCCAGCGGCTGCTCCTTGTAGAAGCGCAGGAAGCGCGCCCACTCCATGTACAGCGTGTACCGCTCGCTGTCACAGTTGGGGTCACTGGCCTTCTTCCAGTACTGGCACTGTGGGCAGAGCACAGGGGACACTCACACAGCTCCAAAAATCACTGAGGGGAGGGACAGGAGCGGGGACACCTCACACCAGCTCCAGAACACACTGAGGGGATGGACAGCACTGGGGACACCTCACACACTGCTGAAAACCTAAGGAATGTTGATTCACTGAATTTTTTTTATTTTCTAAGGAAAAAAATATTTTCAAATATCTAAAAATATAAATCCATCTACAGTGTTTAAAAATGTCTTATGGTAGAATTCAGAGATACAAATAAGATACTCAAGATCACTAAAGCATGGTGACATCTGAAATAACCATTAGAAACATGGAGAGAATTTAAGATTTAAGCAAAAAAAGTAAATACAACATTTAGGAGGTAAAAAAATATTAAAGGAAAAAAACAAACATACAAGACACTAACTCATCTCTCTTGTTTTCTCCATGGAATTCCTGACTCAATCCACATGTGTCATATTAAAACCTGACCTTGCAGCCCAACTGAACAGAGTATTTACTGTCCTTACCACCTTTCCAGTATTTCTGCCCCCCAAAGCTGAGTGGGAGACGGACAAGTCCCCACTGCACACCAACCTGCAGGGCCCAGGCAGTTCCCCAATGGTCCCAGAAGCTTTTCTCTCCCTGCAGGCATTGTGCACTGCTGTGTAACCCATCAGGGATGTGCACACACCCTGTGCACACAGTGCTGCATGCATGCACCTGCAGCAGGTGTTAACTGCACCCTTGCTGTAATCTGAGGCACCTCTGCATGGTCTGTGCCATGGACACTGCAGGAATGGGATGGAGCATGTCTCCAAAGGAATGATGTGCATGACACGTACTCTAACAACTCATCCCCAGGAAGAAACACTACAGCACATAAAAGGCAACCTGCAGGGCTGACAGCTGTGTCTTGTGTGCCATAAAACAGAATCACTTACTGGGACAAACTGAAAGGTTTCAGTATATTTTGCTATCTCCAGGAACAGTAAATGCCACAGTAGGTAAAAGAGGGCAAACACTGGGAAATGCTCAAGGGAGCAGGAAGCTGAAGTACTCACATCATGAAGAGGATATGCAGCTGTATAGGTGCCATTGTTCAGCAGCCTCTTAATCCCAAATTTTTTCTTCCCTTCTTCTGTTCCATACGGGCAACGTGTAAGAATATAATTAACCTGAGATTCAAGGACGAGAATTTCAGACCTTTCCTATTTTAAGGCCATCTAATAGACACCTACAATAGATGTGCACTGTGTATAATCTGCAGGAACAACATGCAAAAGCACGGAGTATTCCTTCAGAAGGCCTTATCCCATATAAGAACACAGGGGGCACAATTGCCTTGCAGACATGCAGAAGATCAGTTCCAACAATTCCTCTATACATTTCTAACCAAGATGCACAGGTAGCCAGGCCTCTGTGTCTCCCAGTTCCCAGGTTTGTACACTCCCTCCTCCCTCACATGCACACTGATTCTGCTGTACATCTCCAATCCCAGATCAGCAGGCACATTCCCATACGTACGATTCTGTTCCTCATGGAAGGGGAGAAGAAAGTGCTCTCGTCATTGATGAGGTACAGCTCCTGCTTGTCCTTGCTGAAGGGGGCAGTGAAGTAATCAGGCTCAGGGTGCATCACCTTCTCAGGCAGCCTGAGGGGAAACAGCACACAGTCCAGGGGGTTCTCCACCGTGGGGGGAATGTCATTTTCCCTGATGGGAACCTTGATGTTCAGCACTTCTGCGTATGTGATCAGAACCTCCCACGGCGCGTGGATCTTCACAAAAAAAATCTTGCCATCCTCAGATTCCTGTTCCAGGAAAGTTGAATCAGACATTGGACCAAACTGTGTTTATTGCAAGATTTATGGGAATATTTTTCATATAAAATGTATTGCCTTTTACATATTTTTAAGGGATTTACAAACAAAGAAGGAGGGGGGAATAGAAGGACTTTCTGTGTGTGTGTATATATACTTACTGAAAAGCTCATCTGAGTGGTTGGCTGTTCCTAAAAATCATCTTTGCACTACTAAGAGTTCACAAAGGCTTTTTAAAAGATATTAATCTGAATTATTAATGACACTGAAGTCTGAAAATTCTCATGTCACTGGAAACAGCAATAATAATCTTGTCATACCCCCATGTAACATGTGTGCTCGTCCAGTGTTGCTCTGCATTCACAGTGGAAGCTGGCAATCAGAAGAGTTTTAATATTGCTCAAGAATTTCCTGCTTATGGATGTTACAGTCTGAACTTCATCAGCAGTTATTTTACTCAGCCTCTGGGACGCTGACTGCATCAGTCAAATTCTCAGCACGTTCTCCAGTTCTTGCACCAAACACAACCACAAATCAAACCCCCTCAAGTTGTTACAGGGTTCTTCCTCACAATCACAGGATCCCGTGGGCATAACTAATCCATTCAGTGCCTGCCCAACTTGTTACTCATTGTTAGGTGGGGTTACAATCAGCTGGAAGCATGCTTCCCATTTATGTGGATTTAAATCAAATCACAGCTATTTTGCTGCCTTCTTGTTATGACAGCAAAGGCTTTGTTTTCATTATGAAAAAAAAGAAAAAGCTTCCTCTTGAATCAAAATTATTCTGCTTCCACAATTCTTATCAATGTATCTGGGAAAAGCACTCAAACATATTAACCTTGTTTCCCCTAGATTAGGCACACTCCACTGAAATCCATGACTATAATTTATAACTTGGCTCAAAGAAAGAAAGTGGTTTATTAATTTCCAGATCTATTACTTCGGTCCTAATTTTTCCTTTTTTTTTTTACCTTCTTGTCTTCCGTTTCTAGCTCCAAACCAGCCTTCTGCAGGTTGCTCTCAAATTCCTTTCTCCTTTCCTGGAGAGAAATAAAGACACTTCAGTAAATTATGATGTTACCAACTAATTGCTCCCTCAGGGATGACTCCCTGGGTTTCAGTCTCTCAGCTGCCTGGTGACAACACCTGGAGGCTCTGTGAATTCTCCCTGCAGGCAGACAGAACACAGCCCCTGCAGAGCTTTGTGGTGGGAACCACCAGGACCTGCACGGACCAGCCACAGGGCACCCCTGGGCAGGAAAAGTTCTGTTCTGTTCCTGTTCTGTGCTCTCTGGGCCATCAGAGAAGCAACTCATGTGTCTGCAACACTTCTGTGTTCAAGTTCAGCTGCATTTCCAACAGAAAGGTTTAAAGTAAAATTCTGGGAGCACGTGGAGGGCTGATTGTTTACAGCCCCATTCATTTATCTCATTATTTATTTTGTGTACTTAAGTACACAGTTACAACCCATACAGATATTCAAGTACTGATTACAGCCAATTCAAGCAGTATTTCACAAACATCTCTGATAAGACCAACAATTCACCACGTGCTTAGCTTGCATGAAGCCAGCAGGGACTGCCTGCACAGATAACAAACCTGTGTGGTGGCTGCACCACCTGTGGGAGTCTCTGCTTGAACTCTTTTGTGATATTCTTCTTGAAGTCTTTTTTGCTAAGTAATTCCCAAGTGCTGTCATTAGCTAAGAACATTTTCTTCCCCTCCTTCCCTGTGTAATTTTTACTCCTATTGAGAGACTGTATTAATTTCCTCTTAATTATAAAAAATTTGCTGAAGAACTGCCAGAAAAACAATAAATTAGGCCAAATATTGAGCCCTTTAAAATGCACAAGCAAGACCACGAATTTATTTCTGGCTAAACCCTGCCACGCTGTCTAATGTTTCTTTTATTAAAAAGTCTTAAATGACAATTTTCAAACATACTTAAAAACCCCCAAAACAGGATAGTTTTCAGCCAGCTTTCTTTTCCTGCATGGTTGAGAGGAGCAGACTGCCATTTTTGCATTTCAGTTTGCTTAACCCACTCAGATAAATGAATTCAGGCTGAAGAATAGCTCTCACAGCCCTCAAATGTTTTCCCATGGTAGTAACCTCTCATTTTGGTGTCACATTTTGCCAAATATTACTAGACATTAAATTAGACACTGGTCTATATAAACTTGTGAATATGACAATTCCTGAGCTCTAGCACCTGCAGGGGCAAAAGCATTTCCCTGCACTGTTTTTCTTACAAACCTGCCTAAATTCACCTGTATAAAAAAGTGAGAGAACTCTGGTTTGCTAACATTATAATCAGATAGAGAACCACACAACTAAAAGGTGGTCTAAGAAAATATATAAAGTGCTATAGAAAAGTCAAGCCTAATATCCAGAGCTCTATGCTATTGTGGATTACCTTTTCCCCCAACAAACCAAGCTGCTGAGTGTTCCTCCAGCACACCCTGGGAGAGAGCCAAGCCAGCCAGCCCAGAGGGTTCTCTGCCAGCAGCTTCTCTGAGCCCAGGAGCAGACACAGCCCAAGGTCTGGCCCATCCACCTTGTCTCTCCTCACAATACACTTAGTGTGATGAACTGCAGCACTCTAATGGAAATTATGCTCTCTTTACTACCTTGCTCATCTCCCATAAGCCCTCTCCTGAAACTCAGGCCATGTACTGTACCTTCCAGTTAACAGCAAAAACATTTTTAAAGGAAATCAATCTGCTGGAAAAAAAATTAAATCCCTCCCCCTTTTCTTGCCAAATACTAAATTTCTTCATATCAAAGTCAAAGGCTTAAAATGGACAAAATGTATCCTTGGACCAGAGCTGGTTGTTTTTAATGTGCACTTGTTAGAATTCTAAGCTTACTGCCCCAAACCTAATAAACTACTGGTACATACAACAATATATGCCTGGTGCATGTATTTCTGACTCTGCTATAGATTTCTGACTCTGCAGTCAAAGAGGCACGAGGGAAGCTCTTTAAGTCATCCCATCCACCATATTTTGTGGACTCTGCTATAGATTTCTGACTCTGCAGTCAAAGAGGCACGAGGGAAGCTCTTTAAGTCATCCCATCCACCATATTTTGTGGCTATCTCCCATAATCTGGGATAAGCACAGACTTTATTATCTAACACACACTGGGCTGCAATGAAGCATCCCATTGAGATTAAGAAAGCCAAAGTCCAGCAGTGCTGTTCCTGCCTGTGCAAATGCCACACTGCACAATGAGGCACCTATGGAGGAGATAACTTGTATAAACCCCATCGTAATGACACTGCTGGTCCAACAACGGGGGACAACACAGCTCAGCTCCTGGGGGTCCCTTCTGACTCACCACGTTCTGTTATTCTCCAATTCTGTCAACTCCTGGCCCTGCACAGGACACGCCAGAGTCACCCCGTGTGCCTCAGAGGCCTGTCCAAATGCTTCCTGAGCTCTGCCAGGCTGGTGCTGTCACCACTGCCCTGGGGAGCCTGTCTAGTGCCCAGCCACTGCTGGGTAAAACACCTTTGGTTCCCAGTAGCCAGCCTAAACTCAGCTGAAACCCCCTGACTCAGCTCATGCCACTCCTTGGAGTCCTGTCACTCACTGCTCCCAGAGAGAAGGGATGGGTGCCTCTCCCTCCTCCTCCCCTCACCAGAAAATTGTGCACTGTGGTGAGATTGGCCCTCAGTCTTCTCCAGGCTGCACGAACCATGCACGAACTCAGCTGCCTCTCATAAGGCTTCCCCTCTGTCCTGCTCATACATCAACACTTGATTAGATATTTTTATAAATTCTATTGATTTTTTCATGTTCACATTCATTTCCTATGGTGGTGAAATAGTTTCACATGTGCTTTAAGGAATAATATTAAGTATTGTCTCCAAAAATTGTAATCCTATTTTTTGTTTTAGAGACCCTTGTGGTTTGGACCTATTCATGCAGCTTATAGAAGGCAAGGTGAAAACAGCACTGAAGGTGAAATGTACCTGGGAATATCAAAGAAGTAAAAAGTTGTTCTGCATGAAACTAAGGGAAAAGATTAACAGACTCTCTTACATCTGTGTCAGGGCTGTGTTGAAACACACAAAGGAGTTATTTATCCCATTCTAGAAATGCAGAATAAAGCTGTTTCCTTGAGACTAGGAAACAAAGCCCTTTGTCACATCCTGCTCCTATCAACACTTCTATTCTTAGCTGCTGCATTCTGCTGCACCATTGTACTACTGTGAAAGAAACATTTCTTTCTGAGCTAACTGTACAATAGCAAGTGCAGAGTATGTCAGACAAACTCCAGAGGCTGCACTTCATCAATATTTAAATCTTGGTACCACAAAGGCAACAGCACAACACTTGTGAAGTCTGCACTAATTTATGGACATGCTAATTGCATAAAGGTCTATGCTGAACATAATTACAGGACAAATGCAGATGCCCCAGGAGCTGTGAAAAACAATTGCTGTCTCCATGACTGTTCTTCCAGTGACCACAGAGTTGATCTGCAGGGCCACTGACCTTGCTCCATGGGGCCATAAACCCTCTGCAAGGAACAGAGATACACAGAATCAACTTTCACACGACTTCAAGTGGGTGTTTAGGCCTTTGCAAGACACAGATGCTTTTCCCAGGAACTCATTTCTTCCCTTGTTTTAAATAATTCAAACATGACTAATGGAAGAGTTTAAGAGTTGCTTTGACAAATTTTGGCATGGGTATCTTCTCTCTACATTGAGTGGTCTTCTCTTCCTTCTTTTTCAAATGCATTTTCCTTCAGGGGAGAAGAAAACATCTAGCTAGGAGTACAGCCTGACCAAGAGTCAGGGTGAGTTCCATAAAGTCTGCTTGTGTATCAGCCTATGGAATCATAGCTATCAAATCATCTGCTCTCCCAGGAACATCTTTGGAATGTGGCTGGCTGAGCACAGCTGACTGAGATGCTTCCTCTGGGAAAAGCATCCCACAGAGACATGACAAAATTTGGATTAAACTAGTAAGAGTAGGATGCAGGGGCTGTGTTCTACACTGGATTGTGTTTGTATGCAAGGACAGCCAGCAGAAGTTCTTAATGAAAACAGTATTGTTTCATAAAAGAATGAAAGCAATATGCAATTTTTAACAGCTCAATCTCACAGTATTTCTCAAAAGGAAATTTGAATTTTTAATTACTAAATACTTCAATATGACAGGATATCTATTGTAATTCTTCTTTGCTTCAAAGACCAATACTTTTGATCATGATTTTGTCATAAGCATTGGTATAATTAGTTTTTTTGGATATCCTTATATTTGGGATTATATGATTACTTGAATACTTTTTTTGGTGTCTCTCTCCTTTTAAAATTATTTTTCATCATGAATAAACCTTGGAGTTAAATATTAGGGAGACTAGCTTCTAAATGTAACCTCTCCCGAATCTGAAAGAAGCCAGCGAATACAGAGGAAAAAAAGATCCTTATTTTTTAAAAATGCTGTGCTTGATATAAAATTTGTTGTCTTGACTGTCTCTCATTATACTGGATTTTTCTGTAGCTTGAACTCATGTTAGCCAAGTCAGACCTCAGGTAACAAGCAGGTGTCATGAACTGATTCCATCTGACCTCTCATTACCATTCAGGCACCTGGACCTTGCTGGCATTTTGGGGACAGCCACCACCTGGCATTTTGGGGACAACTGGCTCCTGTGCCCTGTGACATGGGAGGGCTCTCTGTGAGCCACCTGAAATGTTCTTCTAGAAGAATCAATACATGAATGCAGACAGGAAGTCAAGCACAGGGAAAAGCTCCAGGAGGACACGCGCTGTTTGTGTTACTCACAGTGTATTTTAAGAAAAGACTCTCAAAGTATTAACAGAAAATTGCACTGAGTCTGGGAGCCAAGAATCCATTTCTCCTCTAACTAGAGGCAAAGTGTGTGATAAAACAGTTATTGTTCAATCTTGTTTGGATGATCTTGGCTTATTTGGAAGAATCCTCCCTCATTTGAAAGTATTCACATGTACAAATACTTACAACTATTTCTCCAAAGTCTCAGCTACACTGCTACATGAAGAAGCAAAATAATTAGGATTACTTTTCTCCACTGTATAATATACTGCTCAGCCTAAGTAGAGTGATCAATTCAATAAGCAGAGACACAAAAACCTAATAAAATTGGGTACTGACAAACAACAGCAATTTACACAGAAATTCCCATACATGGAATTGCTTTTCACATAGCTACGGTTTTTTTTGGCAAATTCTATTCCAGATGAGTCTAGTGATCTGAAAGGGCTAGTAATTGATATTCACCTTATTGTAAATAAAAATTAAGAGGACTTCAAAAAGACAAACTTACCAACTTTTTTTCCCATTCCTTATTGAGATCATCCACATAGGAGAGAACAAAATCAATTCTCCTGACACCATCCCTGAAGAAAATAGAATCTTTGCTTTGATGTCTTTTATCAATCTGTAGAAGACACAGGCATATGAATAAAAAAACAAGCATTGCTGTTCTGCTAAAATATAACAGAAGTAAACAAGTTTTCTCATATTGCCACAGCTCTTCAGTTTCTTTACAGCTGAAGATACATTTGAGCAAATTTTAACAAGGGCTATGTCTAGTTTAAACAATTTTGAAATTAACAGCATATGTTTGCAAGCATTACATGTAAATAACTGGTACAGAAAAATAAATATATATATGTTAGTGTAGCAACACTTGTGAACACTTGAAGCAGGGAGCAAAATGAAAATTCCATGCATTTTCTTCTATGTAACCAGATTCACTCAATCCATCACCACAAAGACATATGGCCCAGCAATGACCACATATGAAAACAGCTCACAAAAATACACAGGTGATGTTTCAACATTGACTGTTTACTTTCATGGGAAAAAAACCCCACACCTAATAAAAGATATGAACATAACAGCGCAATTGCTATTCCAATTGCCCTATTAAAGGTCATATTTTATTAAAGGTCATATTTTAATTTGCCAGCATGCCAGAATGCCTTAGTAACAACATCCTCCTTTTTCACTGTTAGGCCACAGTAACTAATGTTAGGCAAATAGCAGACTGTAATCCCTCTCTCCTAGGGAAGTTAACTGATAAGATAATATTCTTTATTATCCCATCGATGTTCACCTCTATCAAATCCCCTACAAGACATACAGCCAAGTGCTTTCCACAGAAGGGAATATTCCAGGTTAAATGTAACCGTGTGCTGAGCAAGGCTGGTGTTATTTTTCCAACCACACCTATCAGCAGAAGTGTATCTGCACAGGGCTGAGTTGGGGTTTTATGTGATTTAGAGCAGCAACAGAAGGGAGTGTTAGGACTGTGTTTTCCCTCTCCTCCCATGCCAGGATGCCTGTGCTCCCTGAGACAGCACAGAGCACTGGTTTGCTCCCAGTTAAGGCAGGTGTCACACAGTGCAGCATGCCAGTACTGCAGCCAGGCCCCTGCAGCAGCATGCACCACTGCTTTACCCTCAGGCGGCGCCGCAGGAACAGATTGAACTTCCTTCCACTCTGCTGGAACAACCAACAACAGGTTAGCAGGGCCTGCTCCTCTCCCACAAACAACTGCTCCAACCACACACACACTACAGCGAGCATGAAATCCATGTCCTGTAAAGCTGGGAAAAGCCTCCAGCCATCAGAAAAAAAACAGGGCCTGCAAATGATGGGACTCTCATCTTCTGTATTGAAGGCAAAAGCTGGGCTGCAGTCTGTTTGGACAGCAAAAATGTTTTAAGATAGCGACTCCTAGAATGCTACCTGCCACCATATGGATGCTTAAGCAGATTTCAAAAAGAGCAGTAAGAAGGTTTTGAGTGTAGAACAAAGGTACCAAAACACCTGCTCATGCACAGTGCATGCATTTTTCTGTTCTACTCCTGTTTGGTCAGACCCACTGGGACACAAAAAGACAAACGGCAACCATGTAATTCCAGAGCTGACAAAATTACAAGTAACAATATCCACAATTCATGATGTCATCTTTAAACAGGCTGAAATCAAACAAAAATAATTGAAAATCTTATTGTTCAGTGGTGTTGCACAACTTCATGCATCCTCATTAGACACCCTGGTAACTGCTGAAATCAGATCCTTGAAGCATCCATGCATTAGGGAGAATTCCTGTGTTCCCATCCTAGCCCTTGGGGAGCTACAAAACACTGCTGCAAATCAATGCAGCACCAAAAAAAGCCACAAGAAATCATTTCCTGAAAATGCTGCCATCCTCTCTTTGCCTTTCCTCTTCAGCAATTCTGTTAAGGTTTTTTGCTGTTTATCTTCTGGAGAGATATTTACAGCAGATCAATCAGACCACTTTGTATGGCTTGAAACCAGGACAGCTACCTCAGAAATATTCTGCTTCCAAATGCAGAGTACATCATCTTGCATGATTAAAAGGCTCACAAAAATCATGACATCCAATAACAGAAAAGAAAAAGCATTTTTCTCTTCTACTTTGTCCTTACAGGTTTAGGTCTTTCTTTACAAGTGTAATTGTGACTACATGCAAACTGCAAGTTCAGACACTAAGTTAATCAAGTTAGAACAGTGCACAGAAGCACACTAACATCTGTACAAATCAACAGAATTGTAATTATTCAGCATTGCACCAAGAGAACCCCAAAGTGCATTCTAACAACTTAGAATGTTAGCCATTGCCCCAACCACTGATTAACAAAGACAGTGACTTCATAAGCACAGGAACTGTTCTAGTGCACTAAATTCACATACACAAAGAAGATAGAAAACAGTAAGCACTACTTACTTCAAAAAAAACCTCTTGCCGAAGGACAACACCAAATGGTTTGGGTTGCATAGTTAGACTTACATTATTCAATACAATTGAAGAAGTATTTTATCTTTATTGCCATCAAAATTTGCTCTTTTCCTATGATGTATCAGAATCCTCAGTAATTAAATGTGACTATCAATTTCACAAGACGCAGTACTCAGTACCAGATCTGCTTTTAGAAGGGGAATACTTATCACTTCCTTCTCCTTCTGTATTCATTGTGGATAGCGGCAGGCCTGCTTATTAAACCCATAAATTATTCCTTTCCATTAGCTGCACTTGAATTTCACAAGGAGAACAAGATCAGTCCTGCACATTCATGAAGGTTTGTGCATACATGTGCATCTACAAGTTTAACACAGATAAAAATTTGCAATTTGCATTGCAATCAGTGCATCATCAGTGAATCATTAAACATTGTGGATTTGTGCATCTTATTTCTTAGCAGCTCTTTCCAGAACTGTATGAATGTAGTTCATGATCCTCAACAGCCTGCAGTTATTACAGGAAGCTACACCTCATCACAGCAAACATTCTGAAATGTGTTCCTCCTGCAATACAAGTAACCAAATTCAAACTTTCCAATACAGTACAGATAGCTGAAGCTTTGTAGTAATTAAGTTACACCCAATGAGGAACTACAGAAGAGACGGAGGCATATGGTGAAAACTCAAGAGTCAACAACCACAAGCCCCAACAGGAGAAATCCCTGCTGGATGTGAGGCTGTGGCTGAGTGGGAATGGTACAACAGATTGCCCAGAGAGACTGCATCACCTCCACCCCCAGAGATCACAGAGCCTGACAGAGTTAGGACTGACTGTGCAACCTGATCTAGGTTTGAAGCCAGGCCTGCCTTCAGTAGGAGGCTGGCCATCCAGAGGTCCTTCCAATCCCAGCTCACTGCAGGATTCTATGGAATCATGTTAATGCAAGCATTCAGCACTTACCAGGGCTTTCAAAAAGTTGAATAAATCCATCAGCTACAAAGCAAGTTACAAACCCCGCCTGTTCAAAACACAAACACTGCCCTCCTGCTATCCTGTAACAGCTTCCCAGCCTCATTAGTCGAGCTCTCTCTCAAAGAGCTGTGACCACTCAGCCCACAGACAGATGTGCTAACTGAATGCTGTTATGGTCTGTCATGGACAGACACATTTTCTTTTCATGTGGCCTAAGTGCAAACTTACAGGACTCATACAGTGTTATATCGACAGTTTCAGTTATCCTGTATTTGCTGATTTCTGTGTGGACATCCAGCAAGGCTGGGGTATTGGACCACGTCCCACCAAACCACCCACCACGGACCTGGGCTGGCACTCCTCACCTCAGGCACAACCCCAAGCCCTGCAGCAGGAAACCCTGGCTCAACAGCCCAGGGGAACATGCTGTCAGTAAGGAAAGCAAGCACAGCCCAAGGTGAGGTCAGGCTGTAAGAGCCCGTGGCCTGTTCTGCCCACACTGGTTTGGGCAGGGTGTGCAGACGCTGGCTGGCACCCACAGGACATGGCCACCCACCAGAGGGGCCATGCAGTGCTGCTGAGGAGTCCTGGGCTGCCCTGCTCCCTGAGACACCTCTGCAGGCCAAGGCAAGCAGCGGGAGAGCATCCAGCAGGTGCTGGAAGCAGCAGCAGCCCTGGCAGCGGCACAGGAGTGCTGCAGGCTGGGCTGAGCACTGTGCCAGGGGTCTCACAGCTCCCCTGGCACACAGGCACTGCCCCGATGGGTCGGGGGAAGCACAGCACCCAAACAACAAACACACTTTGCAGATGGTACCTGAATCCTTTCATCCCGTGTGTTTCTGTGGGACTCTGAGGGATTTCTGTTTATCCATCCAACAGGAAATGTATCCTCAGAGGTCCCTTAGCACTGCTCTCACCTTGTAAGCACGGAGCTCTATCCAAATGCGGTCTGCTGCTAAATATCCCGGCCCCCTCCATGTCCATGCCGCAAACACAGGTGTTACAGCTGACACAGTTTAGTTTTTAGTTAAAGTAGAAATAGTTTCCTGTCAGGACCCTGGAATGTTTCCAGACAGAGGCCCATCCGAGTCCATATTTAAATACTTACATATTGTTGGACCATTGAGGAAGCTGGATGCGGCTTTGAAGAATCCCCACAAAAAATTCTGAGGGAGGGCAAGTCTCCCCTTTGCTCCCGGCCACTGGCAGAGGTCACACCGAGCCGGGCCGTTCCCTCAGGCCGGCCCGGCTTAGGCCGGCCCCG
>VXBR01000468.1:7931-26069 GCA_013400215.1 Cisticola juncidis | reverse complement strand
GAAACAGTCAGTTATCACTAGAGAGACAGCATGATATAAAGTCAGCGAAAGAACTGATAAAGATTATAGGAAGGAGGTATTGAGGAAGTGGAGATTTCTGACTGGACTTCTCTGGATGTAAACCATAAAAACTGCACTAACACATCCCTTCAAATGGGAAGATATGCATTTAGGGAGATGTGCAGATTTGTGTGTGAATTTTGAACAAACGTGTGTGCACGTGATGGACTGAGTGATATTGATCTTATGAGATGCTTGAACAGAGACAGAGCTAAGTCCATTGTGCTGGTGAAGAAGTGAGAAGATACCTCTGTTCCCTGAGAAGAATCCTCTGGTCCTCTGAGTTGTGCATCTTTAAAAGGTGACACTCTAATATCCAAAAAATCTAGACCCATGGCCCATAAACAACCGGGAAAACTGCTAAAAAAGTATGAGTCCCAGAAGCAGGGTTTCTTACCGGACACCAGTTTTTGTGGCACTTAAAACCCACGAGAAAACAGAGGAAAAATTCCGTAGGGACATCAAGAGAGATTCCTCTCTCAAAGTGATAAAAGATGCTATTTAAACCTACTAGAACATTAAACTAATTTGTAACATTTTGCTTGTTTGAAAGATACAGTCTACCAACAAAATATTAACTGCACATGCTTCATAATCAAGATGTAAAACAGACAGTGGAAAAACCCCACAGAACTACATTAAAATCCAACGAGGTGATTTATGAATTAGCAATCCATGGCAGAAAAACTTTCAGCATACACAAATGGACAAAAAACAAGGTTTGAAAGCTGAATCCAAGACAAGAAAAGAAGGCTCAAGACAAGAAAAGTCTCCAGAACTGAAAAGGTAGGAAACATTCAATGGGTTAAAAACAAAGTTACCACCTTCACTTAGATCCCCAGTTTGCATGGAATATTTATGTACTGGTTCTTTTAACAGAATTAAAACATGCTATAGGAAAAACACGTGGATTTAAGTGCTGCTACATTAAATATTAACATATATATGTATATATATAATAACTTAAACATAACTTGAAAAATACATACCTAAATTATATAAATGTATTTCTGAAAGTAAAATGTTCCTGGAAATACATTTACAGAACACGGCCAAACATACAGGCAAAATATTTCTCCTGAAAACCAAAATGGTGTATTTCTGGTTTATGCACTCAGCTCCCATTTTACCAGAATCTCTTTCCATCACGTTCCCATCATTATTCTTCCTGGAAGGAATCCATGCAACTCAAGAGCTTACTTGCTTTAATGACGTGTATTACCAACACTCAACACCACCTGTTCCAATTTCCAGTTACACTCCATGCAGGCTGTAAAGCTGCACACCAAATACAACCCTTCCCATTCAGAGAAACACAAAATCCCATCTATTTCCTGTAGCTAAAACTTGCAAGCTGCTTTTTTCACCTTCGCTCAGGTTTCAGTTCCGAGCCACGTAAAAAATCTGAAAGCTTGCAAACATGCATTTCAAAGCAGTTTAAAACACCAAGATGTTTGCACTGAAGTACAAATGCACATAAAATGCCTCTCTGGGTAAAGGAAAACATTAAACAAGAACAGAACAAATAAAACTAAAAAGTAAGCTAGGAGAGCGTACGTGTTAATGGAAGACACCAGAGCCCAAGGTAAGCAAGCAGACAGTTTTAACACCTCAGCATGTACTTCTTCAGTTACTTTAAATTATTTTTTGCACTTCTCCATAGAACAACAATGATTATTTTAAGTTTTCTGATATATTTGAGAATTTATATAGTTATCTCATTTGTGAATTTCAGTGACTGGCTATTCTGAGACTTTCCTATTATTTACTACAATGAAAAAAACAAAGAGGCAGCATATTTCAAATAGTGTCAGTGTTTGTTTCCTGTTCTTTAAAACATTTCAAAGTATCATGCTGACTCACAGAGCCCTCAGGCCACCATGATAAAAAGGACTCCCACACTTGTTAATAACACCAGAGTCAGAGTACATCCTATATCCCATCAAACCAAAACAAGGATAAAAAAGCAAACTTTCCAGTTTTCTCCACCAACCTCAACTTTTCAATTTTGTCCATTGTCCTTTTGATTTATTTCAATTTATCTTCTAAGTCATCACTGGGAATAAAGGCAAAGCCACATTTATTTTTATCAACTAGAAAAATTTGATTTTAGAAGGATGGCATCCTTGAAACTGGAAAGTTTTCTGGTGAGGGACGTTTTGGCATACTGGAATAGAAGACGCCACACAAATTCATGCAAGGAAGCATGAATACTTTTACTGCTTACCACTTGATGTTCAGGGATGAGTAAAGTAGTCTCAGTGCTGTTTAGGCCCTGCCAGTGGCATCACGGGAAAAACATAACGATGTTGTTAGCGATGATGCAAAGGAGGCTTTAAAATTCAAGGCTAATTCAGAAGAAACAGTGTAGCTCCTGGCTTAAGCTCCTGAAAAGCTCTTCTGAGTGACAGACGGATTTTGAGCTGAGATAGAGTTTAAACCAGTCTCTACTTCCTTAGACGAGCCTGGTCTCTAGCCTACACTACCAGCTTTTACAAGGTTGATACTGATTTTCAAGCATTAATAATTCATTTTGGTAAGAGTTAAACAGTATTGCTCATCATTTCCACTGGAAAAAAAACACAGTCTAAACAAACTGGTACAGATTACTGCTTATGAACTGGTGAAGAACATCTGTTAATAGTACTCTTATTTATTTCATTTTGATACCAAAGAGAGCGAATGTACACAGCATAGATGGCTGTGCATTCAGAACAGGTGCTGCCCCTTCCTTGGCTGTTTGGGCTATTACACAGCATACACTTACTGGAAATAAATGCAATGAGTATATTTGTATATTTGATGAGTATATTTGCGAAAATAAATAAATGCAACCTCCCGGTGCACACAAACCCTACACCTCCCGGGGCACATAAGGTGAACAGGTACCAGTCCTGCAGTTACACCTGATGGGGGCATTGAGGGCTCCAGCTCTGACCCACAACCCTGAGGCCCTGCCCTGCCTTCACCTGTACCAGGGCCGGGGGCTCTCTGCTCTCTGCATGCTGGAGCCAGGGCTGTGCAGCATCCTCAGGCCAGGCTGCTCACAAGTGTGACACAACAGGGACAGCACAGGGCTCTGCAGGGCACAGCCATCCTGCCCACACGGCCAGCACCTCCCTGGGGTCTGCCCCACCACTGCAGCTGGGTTTTTATCTTCTTTTCTCTGTGTTAGAGCTGGCACTATGGCACGGGATTTGCAGTTCTGTGTTTGGACTGATTGTTGATTGATTCTTACCTATAGTACAGCCTCATGAGCTGTCAGTTCTAGCTAACAAGGTGGAAAACAGATGCTTCTAACTCCTTCCAAGGTTATTTAAGTATAAACTAGCCAATAACAAGATGACACCTCTATTATTTTTACTTTTAGCCCAATAATCAAATAAAGGTCTGCAATGCGGACCTTTTCACCCAACTAGAAAAAAACCATCCAAACCCAAGAACAAGAACTTAGTCTACTCCCCAAATCCTCCATCTTGCCCCATATCTATTACCATATACTAAAATGTTAAAAACTAAGTTTCCAGGGTTTCAACACACTGGGGCCTTACAGCAGAGATGGGGTTTGAGATGAGGTGCTGCCACTGCAGTGAATAATGGTTTACAATACCTCAGCAGTTCCTCACCATCTAATTCTGTTCATCAATAACTTATCACACTTGTGTTTTGTCTTGCTTCTGCATACTTTGAACACAAACCACAGACAGATTTAAACAGTGCAATCAAACAGTGTAAACTCCATTAAGAAAATGCCATAGCTCTCTGTGGAATTAAATTAATTTCCAATAGAAGCAAAATACTAACAGCATTTTATTACTGTAGTATCATTTACTGGTTTAGAGTTGTAAAATTTCAGAAAGTTTATTACCCCAAATCCAATTTCCATAAAGTACTGTTTCTTACTTTTAAATAATATTTTTCACTTTTATTGCCATTTTTCTTGAGAGGAATCGCTGAGATTCATTCCTGTCATGGTTACACATCCAGTAATACATGCAGACATCTTTACATTCTTTTCTAATGACACCATCTCTGGGCATTGGCTTATCTAAGTAAGCCAAAAATGTCCTTTTCAGAATGCAGTAAAATAAACAGGAAGATTGATCTGTTCTTTGGCAAGGAATCCCCCTGAGGAACAGGGCAGATATGAATAGCTGCACTGTGCTCTTGCTGTAAGAAAGTCTGAGGGGTTTGGAGGTCCTGTCCTCCTGCCACTGATGCTCCTGGCAAAGCTTGCACTTGGAGCAGGGAACTGAGAGCTGAGACACGCTGGTATCCTTCCACCTTTTATCCAGCCTCTCCATACCCTGCTCACCTATTCCAAGCAAATATAGGCTTCAGCCACCCACTGCTCCTCACTCAGAGACAAAACCCTACTGCATTTGGTGAAACACAAAGCTGAGTGAGGACACACAGCTGGCAGAGGCCTCTGTACACTCCTGTGCATTCTGCTAAACGCTTTCCTGTCAGTCATGGGATCCTACCCTGCTCAGTACAACTATCAGAAAGTAATTAGCTCAACTCATTAGGATTAACTCTTTTTAAACTGGCACTCACACCTTCTCCTGCCCATTGCAAGCACTGTGATGGAAACACACTGCTTTTTCATGATTTCCCGAGGTCTGTGTACAGCACAAAGGGGCCCCAGAATTGGTAACATGACTTGAAAAACAAATATCAACTCAATGAATCCAGCTTTGTTGAGAAGAAGGTTGGCAGTGGTGGCAGCAGTGTTGGGCTGGTCCCTCTTAGTCCAGAATCCACTCTCTTAAACCTTTAACACACTCTGGTTCCCCTCAAAACAGCCCTCATGGGTTTTTGTTAGACTTGGAAGAGGTATTTCTATACTTCTTTCGAGATTTTGAAACCCATTTGGTCCAGCTTTGCAATATTAACAATGGGATTTTATGTTTGTCTGCTTGAAGATCCACCAGTCTAAATGGAAAAATGAACAAGCATGAAAAGTAATGCACAATATGATGGTGTTTCTTCAGAAAGAAAACCCCCAACCAATTAATTTGGAACACCTGCAGCACCTGCTGCTCTGAAAAAAGACAATAACCCATAAGTCAAGGCATAATTGGGGTAAAATGCATTGCTTTAAAAAATTTGCCAATTTACTTCTGCCAACCTGGCTTAAATAAAGGCAGCTTGTTCACAGATTTTCTTACGATCAAGTTACATTATGGAAAATCCTGATGAACAGGAACTTTTATCAAGCATTTCACAGGTGTGAAATTACCACAAAGGTAAAAGTTGAATGTGTAACTGTGCAAAATCCATCCCTACCTCCTTACAGGTAGGACAGGGCACAGTTCCTGCAGCCTTAACTCAGTGGTGCAGCCACCTGCCTTCCATGGGGCAGAGTCCACGTGCACAGCAAGCAAACATTTCAAATCACTCTGTGCTCCTTAATTTCAATAGCAGATAGTGCTCTGTATGGATGGACCTCTGCAGATGGTGATAAACTACAGACTGGTGAGTCAGCTTTGCACAAAAGCTGCACGGATTTTACATTTATCCCATCCGAATGGCCTGAGCTTTTACTATTAGAAAATGTAATACAAATTCAATTTTTTAACCTTTCCTCCAATCTTGAAATCATGGAGTGATCCTCTTTGCCCTTCAGCACAGGAACTCTGTTTTGTTAGTGTGTTTCATCTTCATTTACTCAGTAACCTGCACAACTAATGACCATCCCTGAGCAGATACACCATTGTAAATTTTTCTAGTGCACTCTGTTGCACAAATGGAAAGCACAGAGGGAAAAAACTTCTCAGATTTTATCTCATTCATTTTCCAATTTGCTTGAAAGGACTTTCAGAGGCATTTATGTATTTGTGGGAACAAAAACTCCATAAAGAGGGATCCAAGGAGATTCTAGACAGGGATTCACTTCAGACAGTTGCCCATCCCTGACAGCACTGGCTGTCTGTGCATCACTGATTTAACAAGCACATAACCTGAAGCAGTTCTGACTTGGTGTGATCATATCCAGACGTGATCCTCAGAAGGTGCTGAGGACATGTCTCCCTTTCAAGCAGCTCAGCAGAACAGCTGCAGTTTCCCAACACTCAATTCAACAGACATCATTTCTGATCAGTGCTCATGGCCAGTATGAGACCCTATTTCAACAGAACAGCTGTTTCTTTTCCCAGCTAAAACTTCCTGTCTTCCTCTAAGCATGGAACAACAATAAAGAAATCAGACAAGAGGAAGGAAAATAAAATACCAATATAAAGATCACCTAATTTCCATGTTCATTTTGAACCAGCTTCTCAAATGAATACGGCTCACACATTGCTACCTCTCCAAGACATTGTGTGCTGTACATTTTAAGCAGTGAGGTACTGTAAAAAGTTATAGCTGCTGATGCTTTTCATGGTGCACATAATGAGGTGCTCCAGTAACTCAAGCCTTCATTTGCTTTCTCATCAATCTTGCTCACAAGGTTCTCAGAGCAGCCCAACTCCAGTGTGCCTCGATTTGCCCAGCCAGCCAGCAATGATACACAGCACAAAGCACAGTGTTTGGTTTGTGCAGGAACAGTATCCTCATATGTCAGAGCATCTGAGGATTGTGTGATGCTCATTTCCAGACTGATACAGCAAACACCATGAGCTCATGCTGTTTTCTGCCACCACTGTGCTGTAGCACTAACACAGTAAGTCTCTTCTGAGACTCGGTGTCAGTCACATTCATGGCTTTGCTCTTTCAAAACAATACAGGAAGAAAAGTTTCACATGGATAAAAAGGAGGTATAAGACAATCTAAAAGAAATACTAGTTCTGCAAACTAATGGTCTTTTTCACCAGCACCATTCTTCTTCCTTCCTGCCAAGCAGTGCACTAACTAACACCATTTGTACTGTACCTTACCTCAGAGCTGCTGGGGATTTCTGAGCCTGCAGTCGAAATCGTTTCAGGTCCATTGCACTCCTCCCCTAAGGAACACAGAAAAAGAGATGCACATAAATACATCCATGTAAAATAATATTGTATCTGAAAATGATGTGGACCTTGAAGGCACGGAACTATGAACAAGCAAAGGATGGAAAATAATACTCATAATACAAGAAATCCTCAAGAATGGTTCTTTGGAGGGGAAACAATGCTGCAAGACAACACGCTCAGTCTGTACTACTTTGGTGTAACCTCACATTCATGGAAACATATTTCTAACTGTGATAGAAAAAAAAATTGTCTCATCACTTATCTTTCTTGTCTCAAATATCTGCTAGGACTAAGAGGGTTTCACACTCAGAGCTTTGCTGCCCCAGTTATGGACATTCAATTACCTGTGGAAGTGTTTGCTAGAAATCAAATCAGGGTGTGTTTTTTTGCTAAGGAGTCAGTGATACATAACCTCAAGATTACAAATGCCCATGTAATGGAGACATGACAACAGGATCAAGAATAGTAGCATGAACTTTATCACTTAGCCTCTTGTTCAAAAAACCACAACAAAAAAATCCCAAAAAAACCCAGCGCCAAAAAAAAAAGCAAAAGGATAAAATAAACCAAACAAAAAACCCCTTTCTGCTGGAGAAGCTACGCTCCTGCTCCAAGAAGGATTTTGTAAACAAAATCTTTGCTTATTTTGCAGATCCATCTCTTTATCAGGCATCTACATCACTTCACCCCCAATGGAAAAAGATAAGCAGTTTGGAAAACAGCTGACCCAAATCTAGACCATGCACCTAAAAATGGTGTCTCTTTCTCTGGGGAAAGAGGATCCATCTTACTCCTTTCTCCATTAAGGAAGTATTGCTGAGTATAGCTTAGAGTGGGCAGACTTACACTGGACCACTGTCAGGACAACTAAAGTTAGACTATTTCTGCCAATAAAACAAGCCTACTTTTCTTTTTTAATCTCTAATATCTGATGGCAAAATGGCATCCAGGCAGGACATAAAGCGGTTCTTCAAAATATATATAATAAGCTTCTTACGTACAGCTTGAGAGTATTTTGTTCCCTACAATTTCATTTCTAAGTTCACTTACAGAAAATGGTCTCTGTAATTTATAACTACACATATGAGATGATGAGAAAGCAGGCAATGGTATGTAAAACACAGCAAATGAGTTTCTGAATGCCAGGTTGTTTAACACTGTTACACGCTGTTCTGCTAAAGCAAACTGCACCTGGAAAATCTGTATTAGTAGATACAATCTGGGAGGCAGGTGGCTACTGCAGGCTTGGCCAAAGGAGCCAGCCCAGGGCCCACGAGCACAAAGAACAAACATTTTGTCTGCCTTTCCAGGCCAGGAACAGTATGGCAGTGTGGCAGCTGCAGGAATATTCTGTTTTCTATACTGCTGAGAGAACTTGAACTGATTCAATGGTCTAAAAGAGCCTTGGTGTGTTTTTTCTGTAATTGTGAAAGTTAACTTCAGAACAAATATAATGCAGAGTTGCACATTTCAAATGCTTTCCCAGTACTACAGCTGATTACTTATGCAACTTGTGGAAGGAAATCCTCTTGCTATCTCTGTTCCACTGGAACGAACCTGAATAACCCCAGAGAAGCACACCAGCAGGTAAAAAGAGAACACAGAACATACATTAACTGAAAAGTACAACATCCTCAGTGTGTTCATCCTTGTAAAACATGTAATCAGACTCCTGGACACCAGCAGCACAAGCAATGCACACCCCAGTCACGTAGGAAGGTGTAAAGACAGCCCATCCCAGAACTGCACCAAGCACCAGGAATTTAATGCCCAATGAGTTCTCAAACAGGAGAGCTGCCAACACAGAACACAGAGCCAACGACTGACTTGCAAATCACATTGCAAAAAGCCTGGCTCAGAGCTGATTCCAGTGACTCACATGAACTCCAGTCTGATTCCCAAGAGGCTCCCAGCAGGAAAGAAACAAAGGACAGAGGAAGCAGACAGAAGGGAGGAAGGTGAGACATGGGTTAGTACGATACCTTCTGACTGTGATGCCTTGAACTTGGTGAGAACCGCAATGTCATCTTTAAAAGGAAAAAACACTTCAGTAAGAACCAGGAGTAAAACTCATTTTCACATGAACCCATTCCATAATTCTCCTCTATCCTTTACAGTACAGCCACTGTACAAAGCAAAAGAACAACCCCTGAACACCAGAGATGACCTAGCCAGAACTCATCGTGTGTGGAACATCAACATTCCCCTTTCTGTCCAGGTACCTTATTCAGCAACACAGACTAGGATGCTGCTTTTCCTTAGCGGCGTAGGGAGGAACATACCAGTTTCTACTAGCCAAGAAAACCCTTGTAAAATTCTTCATCAACTTAGTGCTTCATATCTAGAGAGGGGAGTAAACAATATTCTGATAAAATTCCCCTTTTAGGGCTGTGTCCTTGCTCTCCAACATTACATGCTTTCATGTATATAAACAGATCTAGAAATATCTGCACGCCAAGAACAACAAAGACACTCACTAAACTAAGTGGCCCTTTATTAGGGTAGTATAAATTGCAGAAAATCTTTGAAATGTCTTTTGTTCAAAATTAACTCCAGTACAACTCTGTGACTATTAAAGCTCACTAAATTATTGCAGGAATTCATTGTTCCAGTATTTGTTCAAATCATTTGCCTTCATGGGAGGGCACATCTAGGTGAAACAAACACCTCTAATGTAACTGGTGTTTTACAACTCTTCACACAGCTATTTGTAACTCCTTAAACACATGTGCCTGGGCAGTGAGCATGTTACTGTAAATAAGCTGAGTATGGCCTATAATTCTGCAGAATAAGGCAACATATGCTGTCCCAAACTACACCCAACCACAGGCAACCTACTCAGAAAGTTTGGGTATGCCACCCCTAAGAATTACAGACCACTTCTACTTCAATTACAGACCCGAATGATGAGAACAACAGCAGCCCACAACACAAACTAACATTCAGTACTGAAGAATATAATCAAGATATATTTGAAGAGATGAAATCTAAGTAGTTCACTCACAAAAAAGGTATTTGCCTTGCTGTAATCTCGTGATTTCTGTGACACGCATAAAAATCAGCTTGTTGTGCAATTAAACAATCAGAAACCCTACAACAGTTCGAATTTCTTCACAGTGCCAGGACCACTTCATTTTTCCTCATGGCCAAACAGATGAGTTAGGAAAAGGTGAAAGCACACATGTTCAGTGCTGTTGCAAACAAGTCATGATGGCAGTGTAAACCATGGCCTCCCTCAGACCCTGTTTTGTGACAGCAGCTGCAGCAAGGCAAGCAGTGCCAGAAAAGGAACTGCACCTTCTCCAGGAGAAATGCAACTGCCTCAACAGCAGTGCCTCCAGCAGGCAAGCCAAAGGCCAGGACAGACCTCACCACAGCACTCCTCACTCTGCCACTGGTGCACTCGGAGGAATGGTTGCAGCTTTGAAGAAGGGTTTCAGCTTCCAGCAGTCTCCCAGAGGGAGAAGAAGCACACTCAGGAGAATACTGGAGTCTGGTCCTCGAGGCATTATGGAGAACTTTGCCTTGGTAGAGAGAGAAGGGATTTCAGCCACACAGGTGTGCCTGGACCGTGCTCTCATCTTTGAGAGCCAATGAAAAAACCCGTGGCTTTCTGAATTACTAGCACAGCCACAGATGCTCTAGCCCCTTGAACTGTACCTGATGTGCAATTTCCCTGGAGGATGACAGTGCTTTCACTTCAGCACCCTCAGTAAGCCCAAGTGTGCTGGGAGCAGAGAAAAAAGCCTGGCTGATGATGCTGCACTTAAGGTGCAGCTGCTGTGCAGATGCTGCAGTCTGGCACAGTTCAGAGTAACTGCAGCACAAAACAGAGTAAGAGAAGGCTTCTGAGTCTCCTTTCTTCCAGCTTCTATTAGCCTGATTCATCTGCACCAAGTACAGCTCTTGACAGGTTGTTCACACCACTAAAAACACTCATGTGTTAGGTGCTTCCAAAATCAGGTGGCAGATGAAGGACACTTTTAATGATCAAAATTTATTTTGCTACAGGAATTAGAAAATCATCTGCATTTGCATAACTAAGACCTCTGACAGAGCTACTCCAAGGGAAAAGCCACAGACAGAATTCTCATGCATAAACTGCATTGTTTAGCAGCAATAAGACAGCATTACTACTGATTCTGCTGTTTCAGTATTGTTTCCAAAATACTGCTTTCAATTATTTCCACAGTTTTCTTAGACACAATACCAGCATGCTTTTCAGCCAACAAAAATCAAGCAAGGAGCTTTCAGACCATTGGCACTGTCCTACATGTCTGACACAATGGCATATTAGTTTATACACACACCTATCTCTAGAACAGAATATTGATAGCCCAGGCAAAAAGAAAACAAACAAATGAACCAACCCAAACCCTCACAAATTCTGAAACTTCCACTGCAGTTATTACGAAGTGACTACTTTGTACTATGGAGAAAATTGCTACTATTCATCTTTAACATGCTATGAAAGAAAATGTTATTCCAACATGCCTTGAAGTTACCATCCTAATAAAGCCCTTACATTATTCCATCACCTGGCCTGGCTGACAGGAAAGAAAAATGAGTCACTCCACAAATAAGCACCATAATGAGCTATTGCAAGGGCTTCCATATTCTAGGGAAAGCAGCTTTACAATGACTTTTCAGCTCAACTTATGCACATTCTGATCACACCCTCCAGACCTGGATGGAGCTGCCACGGGGAACTGGAGGCCCACTGAGCTGACTTCCCAGAAAGCAAAATAAGGTCATTACCCCATCTGTCTGAAGAGAAATAACTCTGCTGCTGAGCCAAAGGTTCCAGCTTACCATGATGCCTGAAGTGGTGATTTCTGAGCACACAGAGATGCTGCTAAAAGTTTCAAACTATTTAACAATGAGAACATTTCCAGTGAATCCAAGAAAATCTATTGGGAACATTTTAAAAGAATTTTATTAGTGCCTTAAAAAGAAGATGGCATTCAAGTTTAGGCTGCTTCACGGAGATACTAATTTTCTTCATGTGTTTTGTTATTCAACAAGTACTTCCAGAGAACAGGCATTTATCAACACACAAGAAGTAAAAGAAAAATAACTTCTTACATGGGCATAAATATTTGGAAACCGGTTCCTAACAGTAAGAAAATCTCATTTAGCATTTGGAAAAGAGACACAGCCCTAGTTCTAATCTCTAGTATAGTAACTGGGTATTTTAAACAGAACAGGACACTTACCTTCAGCTACCTCCCTTGTCAAGAGCCACAAAACCACCTCCCCTTCTGATAAAAAGCCACTGGGATAGCAAAAAAGGGAATACGTTAAATAAAAAGAGAAGTTGTTCAAATCTGTGTTTAGCAAAACATCCCACAAGCACAGTGTTGTAACACACATCTTAGCCAGATATTTAATTTCGGATGGCAAATTTAATCTGCAAATGTTTGTTCCCTCTGGTTCTTTATGAGAGCATAAAGAACCAGAAGGAAAAAAAACCTCACCCAGTGTTTTGCTGGTTATGCTTCCAATGAAATGCACCATTGGAACTTTTGCTACTCTATTCACCAAGTATTTAACTTTCTCACATTACACAACATAAATATATACCAGTCCAGAAAGACATTTTATAAACTAATGCAAGATTTGCAAGATTTACAAGAATTGACATTTTTGTCTGAATTACTTTAAAAATGATGGAACTACTTTGGAATTCCTATACTGATCCCAAAGAGAAACTGTTCCTATCGATCAAGAAAATGATCAGGGCAATGGGCCATGGCTTCCATTGCCTAAACTTTTTTATGAAAGCACCAGTCCATTAACAGAATTGAAGCAGCCAAAGTGGTTTGGAGAGCCAAGTGGCCTAAAAACCACATCACTAGCCATTACTTGTTGGCATGGTGTATTTCTAGCACACTCTAAACTGTGCAAACATAGACTTTCTGATTTCCTACCCAATAGTTGAGACAACTCCTTTGAATAACAAACCACAGGGACCTTTCTAACTTAGGGTTAGTACAGAAAATGCAAGGACAGCCATCTGGATCATGGGTCCCACCCACATGGTTTGCTGGGGTTCTGCTGTCTTGCCAAAGGCCTCAAATTCCACATTTACCCTTGGGAGCCCAGTAAAGAAGACAAGGATCCCTTGGGATTTCCAGTTAGAAGACTAACCTTCATGCAAAGATATATACACTTCCTAGAAAAATGCATTTGGAACTTCACCACATCTACTGGTGCTCACTGAGAGCCTCCGGTGAACAAGGGCATGAACACCAGAGCTTTAAAAGCTTTGGGTCTCAATGAAAAACAAACATCTCCATAGTAAAATCCAGGTAAAGGGATCCCAAGAGACTCAGCTCCTCCCACACACAGTGGTTAATCTAACACAAAATGTTATAGTAGCTAAAACAAAATACACAATGTGTAACTAGACACAATGTTTCATCTAGAAATAATTCCTGACGTGTTACTCAGCTTTAGCAATAGCAAATAACTGTAAATCCTTCCATAACTGTGTTACAACTGCAAGAACTATCCCTAGCAATACAACACAAGAGCCTTCCTTCCCCTTTCTGCCTTTCTACACATATACACATGGAAAGCTATCACCAAATATAACAAAAATTACTGCTAGCTAAGAAAAGACAACCTGGCAATCACACTGCTCTTTGGTTCAACCCCCAGAAAAAGTGCAAAAGACCCCCAGTGCAAAAGTTCACTGCATTATTACCTTGCCTCTCAACATCATCACGTTTTTACATTACCTATACCTTCCTGATGACATGTTTAGGTTAGATGATTGTCTCCTCCACGTGCAAATGCACCTCACTGTTTTTTTAAAGATACTGGATATGAAGCCAGTGGTATTTGATTTCTTGGTGGCTTTGTTTGTTAGTTATGTGGGTTTTTTTACAAATTATATTGGTAAAAAATCTACAGTCCTGAAGCATGATTTTAAAAGAACATTTTCACCAGTGCCCTTTTATCTTATCCTAGCATTTCTTTTTATCACAGTAATTACTAAGTCTTTGTACATAAAGGTTACAGTGCAGTTCCATTTTATAACACACTTATCAGTTCATTTCTGTTGGGAACACCTCAGAGCAGCACAGCAGGCAATGCCTTCACAGCAAACGATGGAGAGAGCATCACTGAGACAGTATCACTCTGCCATACACCAGCAGAGATGCTGGGGCCTTTCTTGGGGTTTATTTGGCCATCCAGAAGCTCTGCCCCCAGCTGAGCCAAACCATTCCTGCAGCAATTGCTGTGAAGGACAGACAGCTGCAGAGCATTTGCCTTCATATCCTGAGTGAGAAGCTGAAATTGTAGAGCCTCTGTTACAGAGACTAAAATGCTTTCACCTGTGATGGCAGGCCCTTCATTCACTTCTACACCTGAAGGCTCTTTGAGGTAATTTTCAACCTTAATGGTTCAATGAATCCAGCTGTATTCCCCAGCTTCCCAAAATGTGGCCTGAAGATCCCACATAATTGCTACTGGATTTAAATTGCATGCAGAGGACTTAATCCTTCCTTTGCTACTGCAGACATTGAGTTTAATCTCATATGCAGAGTTCTCACCTAAAATGAAAATGCTGTCCAAGGGCAGTTTTCTTTTCAGACTGCCACAACCTTTGGAGAAAACTCCTTATTTAACAGCTGCAGTGGAATGGGTTTGATGTGGTCATTTTTGCACTAAAAGCACCACAGCCACCCAGTGACAGGACAGTAGTTGTTGGGATAAGTTCCCAAAGGCAGGTTTTCCTGCTACAAGCAGGGGTGTTCTGTCACAGAGAGGTTTAGCTTCCAATAACCATTCTGTGTTTACACTGTGCCCCGGGGGTGATGTGTGGCAGCCACCAAAGAACCTCCCCTCAGAAACCAGATACTGCTTGGGCTAGGAGGGTATTTTCTCCCCTGCCTTTTATATCGTGAACCACATCTCAGTTTCTTGGAGCTTTCATTTCATTGCCTAGGAATAAACCTTCAAACAGCTTTGCTCTTAACAAACCCTTTGGTTTCAGCCTGTGGGAACATGATATCCCATTCAACATTTCCACAAATAGATCAGAAATTACTACATACATTGTGACAGTAATTAGAGACAGATGCAGCTCTGAGCAGAGGCCTGCATTTTACATGACTGGTACCAATTCTGATCAAAAAATGGCAGTATCATTTTGTTAAATGATGATAGAGCAGGACAGGATTTGGCCCTGAATGCTGAGGCACTGCAAGATGCCAACACACGGGCACAGGCACGGTTTGCGAGTCACACCATGGGCTTTGCCTCATGTTTTCCCACCTTTCTCACAGGAAAACAAGCCACATGACAACCAGCCTAAGTAAGCATTTGAATTTAGATCACTGGCAGCATTCTGAGCACAAACCAGGCTCCTGGAAGTTCTGGAAGAGGTATAAACAGCTCTTTATATGTGTATAAACACCACATACTTCAAATCATGGCATGGAGCCAACAGCAAGCTTCCAGAAAACTGGGAGGCTCGGGATATATATCCCACAACACCACAACACAGCTCCTGTGGCATTAACATTCTGGGGGAAAAAAGCTACTGAAAGTGAACGTAGATACAAAGGATCCTAGCAACATACTGCAGTCTTCTTCCTCTGATACTTACATTCCAATTTTGCAAGTTCAGTTTTCTTAGACTTCAGTATTTGGGGTAAATGACACACACCTTCCAACAGAAAGGTTGAAAAACAGAAAATAACACACACAAAAATGGAACTTTTTACCTCACATAGATGTAATTCAGCAGGGCGCTTCCCTCACGGTGAATGTTTTGGCACACAGGCTCTACACAGGCAAATTAAACTTTCTGCTGCTGGTAGAGTTTTGCTTGCCTTCAACCTGTTCCCCAGTATTCAAGTTTAATGAAAAGCAGTAGTAAACCAGAATTAAATACACACATGCTATCCAAATACAAACACATCTTTAAAGAAAATAAGTAGCAGGTGTTTTCTGTCCTGCCTTGTTCCTATTGACTTACACAGGCTTTGCCTGTACACATTACACATGAAGCCTTAGGAGGCTTTTCCTTAAAGGCACAAGGCATGTTTACATCTATAAGAAGTCCAGCTGGTAGTATATGTACACTGTTAACTTTTCTAAACAATAATTTCACAAAGTTTTGGGGGTGCTTTTTTATCTTGGAAGACTTTCGGGCAGCAAATTAATGTCAGCTTTAAAAAGCCTACTCACTTCACCCCATATTGAATTTGTTTCTGTTTTAGGAAAGCGGTTAATTAACAAAATTGAACTGTATATATGTATTTGTACGGAGAGTTATGTGCTATGGTATGGCAAATCCTCCATCCTTGGACACTGAAACCCCTCGTATCTCCTTATATTCATTATTTATGACCATAAAAACCCCACACGGCTCATGGGAAAACTGAATACTGTGGCCTGAAGTTTACAAATCTGACTTCCCAGAACCATTCCCTAAATGGGAATATTTTGTGTGGTCTGTAAATGTTTTTCAGTCTCAAGGTACTTCAGAGTGGAACCCCTGGAGAGAGCAGCTCTGGCAGTTTTCAGAGCTCCCAGGCAATGGGATGGGCCATGACTCAGGCCTCTCACATCCCCTTTGGGACAGGAAGGCTGGCCAAGGGGCTGTGATATCCATCTGCTCAGGCTCCCCGAGCCTGCCAGCTCCTCCCAGGGAGGGCAACCCTTCCTCTGACACTGCTACTGCTGCTGCCTCTGCACAGCTGGGCACCCCTCCCTGCTGTCACTGCCAACAGCTTCTTTGGGTAATGTCACAGTCAGTATTGTCACCATACCTCTCTGAAACAGGACTGCCAAATATTTTAAAAGTCATGATTTGTCACTAGTGCTCAGAGTGTTTAAAATGGCACTATATATGTTTATCTAAAAGAGACAGGGTACTCAAACTGTAAAGGAGAACAGAGAAGCCAACACAGGGACTTAGAGATTCTTTCCTGCTTTAAGACTTTCAGTTCTAGGACTGATGGCAAAGTACTATTCCCAAAAAAGAAATTCTTCTAGGTCAGCATTTTCCCTTTTTTAAGAAAAAACCTACACAGTCCCATTCTGAAAACGTCAACATACTCTTCTACATTTGACTGTTATTTCACGTTGCCAGGTGAAGTGCTGATAAACACACACTTGCGTCACGTTATTTTACAAAAACCCAACAGGACCGCATTTATAATAAGTAATGACATACCATGCCGACACGAAGTGGAAACTAGCAGGGCTCTAGCGGCACAGCCAAGCCCCGGCGGCACATCCCGTGCCACAGGGACTGCAGGCGGAGGGGGGACAGCGCCGGGGGCGGAGGCTGCTCTCACCTGCCCAGGTGAGCTGAGGAGCCCCTTGCTCCCAGCCCCAGCTCCCAGAGCCAGCCCCAGCCCAGAGCTGCTCCGGGCGAGGCGGAAAGCTCCTGTCCGGGAGAGGGAACTGGCTATCTGCCGTGCTTTTTGAGATAAAAATCCAGCAGATTCTCTAACTTTTGTTCTTGGCGGGATGCTGGTATGAGAGCCTTCATTTTCAAGATTTAATTAGGGGTTATAAGGAGAGAGCTTATCTTGTATCTTTTACCTTATAAGGGGGCTATCTAATCACAGCTGGATCAAGCTCACGGAAAAGTGGCTTTGTTCTTCTCAAGGGGAAGCCGAAGGATTAAACGCCCGATGCAGGAGGGGTCAGGACTCAGCCGGGCTCAGCCCCATGTCAGACACCCGCCTGCCAGCAGACCCCGGGGAGGAAGCAGAGCCGCCCGGCCCCGGCCACCGCCCGCCTGCCCCGCACCCGGGCTCAGCCCTGTGTCCCAGCCGGGCCCAGCCCCATCGCACACACCCGGGCTCAGCCCCATGTCCCAGCCGGGCTCAGCCCCGTGTCACACACCCGCCTGCCCGCAGACCCCGGGCGGACCCAGAGCCGCCCGGCCCCGCACAGTCCGCTCGCCCCCGCTGCCTCCCACCCGCGCCGCTCCCACGGGGCCCGCAGCCCCCGCGGGCAGCAAGCTCCCGTCCCCAGGGACGGCACCCGGCCCGCCCGTTCCTACCGTCGGCCGACAGAGCCATCTCGATGAGGGTCTCGTTGGCCCTCCTGCCCAGGCGGTTCATGGTGCCCGTCCCGCTGCGCCGAGGTGACT
>VXBR01000466.1:0-42488 GCA_013400215.1 Cisticola juncidis | reverse complement strand
AGGGTAGACAAGTGTCCAGGACTGAAGACACACCTAACTGAGACACCCAAAAAAGGCTCAAGGTCTGTTGGTGGGGTTACAGGGGGTAGCAAGCTTCAAGGACTGCAGACACAACCAGGAGAGACCCCACCAAAAAAAACCAGGGTCTAATGTAGGAGAACATCCGGGAGTGAAGCTTCAGGGGTTGCCGAAAAAACCAAGTGAGACCCCCAGGAAAGGCTTACACTGAATTTGTGGGGTTACATAGGGTAGACAAGTGTCCAGGACTGCAGACACAACCAGGGGAGACCCCACCCAAAAAAACGCCGGGTCTAATGTAGGAGAACATCCGGGAGTGACGCTTCAGGGGTTGCAGACAGAAGCAATTGAGACCCTCCACATAAACCCCAAAATCCTAATCTGAGAGATCATAAACAGTAGTTAAGGTTCCCCTGCTCAAGTACACCAACTTGAGTAGGGGTGAGACCCTTGAGTGAGACCCCCCCCAAACCAGCTCAAGGGCCATTTCTGGGGGTCATTAGGGGAGTCAAGCTTCCTGGACTGCAGCCACACCCAAGTGAGACCCCCAGGAAAGGCTTACACTGAATTTGTGGGGTTACATAGGGTAGACAAGTGTCCAGGACTGCAGACACAACCAGGGGAGACCCCACCCAAAAAAACGCCGGGTCTAATGTAGGAGAACATCCGGGAGTGAAGCTTCAGGGGTTGCAGACAGAAGCAATTGAGACCCTCCACATAAACCACAAAATCCTAATCTGAGAGATCATAAACAGTAGTTAAGGTTCCCCTACTCAAGTACACCAACGTGAGACCCCCCAAACCAGCTCAAGGCCCATTTCTGGGGGTCATTAGGGGAGTCAAGCTTCCTGGACTGCAGCCACACCCAAGTGAGACCCCCCAAACACATTTGAGATCCATGTGTAGGAGAACTACAGTTGGTCAAGCTTCCAGGACTGCAGACACACTCAAGTGAGACCCCCAAGAAAGGTTCACACTGAATTTGTGCAGTTACATAGGATAGAAAAGCCTCCAGGAGTGCAGACAGACCTAAGTGAGACCCCTAAAAAAGGCTCAAGGTCTGTTTGTGGGGATAAATCGGGTAGCAAGCTTCAAGGACTTCAGACACAACCAGGGGAGACCCCACACAAAAAAACTCTGGATCCAGTGTAGGAGAACATCTGAGAGTAAAGCTTCCAAGACTACAGACAGAACCAACTGAGACCCCCCCAAAAAACCACAAAGTCCTTATCTAAGAGCTCCTAACGGTAGTCAAGGTTCCCCTACTCAGATACACCAACGTGAGACCCCCCAAACCAGCTCAAGGTCCATTTCTGGGGGTCATTAGGGTAGTCAAGCTTCCTGGACTGCAGCCACACCCAAGTGCGACCCCCCAAAAGCATTTTAGGTCCATTTGTAGGAGAATATCGGGTGGTCAAGCGTCCAGGACTGCAGACACACCCAAGTGAGACTCCCAAAAAAGGCTCGAGGTCTGTTTGTGGGGTTACAGCGATAGCAAGCTTCAAGGACTGCAGAAACAACCAGGGGAGACCCCACCCAAAAAAACTCTGGATCCAGTGTAGGAGAATATCTGGGAGTTAAGCTTCAGGGATTGCAGACAGAACCAACTGAGACCCCCCACAAAAACCACAAAATCCTAATCTAAGAGATCATAATGGTACTGAAGCTTCCCCTACTCAGATACACCAATGTCAGACCCCCAATACAAGCTCAAGGTCCATTTCCGGGCAACATTAGTGTAGACAAGCTTCCAGGACTGCAGACACACCCAAGTGAGACCCCCAAAAAAGGCTCAAGGTCTGTTTGTGGGGTTACAGGGGGTAGCAAGCTTCCAGGAATGCAGACACAACAGGGGAGACCCCACCCAAATAAAACCAGGGTCTAATGTAGGGGAACATCTGGGAGTGAAGCTTCAGGTGTTGCAGACAGAACCAATTGAGACCCCCCACATTAACCATGAAGTCCTTATCTAAGAGCTCCTAACGGTAGTCAAGGTTCCCTACTCAGATACACAAATGTGAGACCCTCCAAACAAGCTCAAGGTCCATTTCTGGAGGCCATTAGGGTAGTCAAGCTTCCTGGACTGCAGCCACACCCAAGTGAGACCCCCCAAAAGCATTTCAGATCCATGTGTAGGAGAACTACAGTTGGTCAAGCTTCCAGGACTGCAGACACACTCAAGTGAGACCGCAAAAAAGGCTCACACTGAATTTGTGCAATTACATAGGGTAGACAAGCGTGCAGGACTGCAGACACACCTAAGTGAGACCCCTAAAAAAGGCTCAAGGTCTGTTTGTGGGGTTACAGGGGGTAGCAAGCTTCCAGGAATGCAGACACAACCAGGGGAGACCCCACCCAAAAAAACTCTGGGTCTAATGTAGGAGAACATCCGGGAGTGAAGCTTTCAAGACTGCAGTAACACCCCACTGAGTCCCCCCTCACAAAAAAACTATCAAGTCCATATCTAAGATATCATAATGGGAGTCAAGATTCCAGGAGAAGCAGACTAAAATTACACAGCCCAGATGAAGGTTAAAGTCTGTTTTTGGAAAAACTTGGGTTGTCTGTGTTTCAAGACTGGAGGCACATCCAAGCCTGGTGCCACATTGCCAAAATTTCCATTGTCTTTTGAGTCTTCTTATTTTTGTCTTAAGAATCCCCTGCAGCTCTACAGGCTGGCAACGTTTTCTGCACAGTGCGTCATCTGAAGGGCATTTGGGTACTGGTTAGAGCAGCCTAACATGAGCTGGCACTGTGCGCTGGTGGCTGGGAAAGCCACCAGCACCCTGACAAGGATCAGCAATAGTGTGGCCAGCAGGAGCAGGGTGGTCATTCTTTCCCCGTACTCAGCACTGCTGAGGCCACACCTGGAGTGCTGTGTCCAGTTTTGGGCCCCTCAGTTCAGGAAACACCTTGAGATGCTTGAAGGTGTCCAGAGGAGGCAATGAGGCTGGTGAGGGACTTGGAGCACCTATGAGGAAGCTGACAGGTTGATCCTGTAAATCTTTTGAGGGATGACTGAGGGAGCTAAGGTTGTTTAGCCTGGAGAAAAGCAGACTCAGAGGCGACCTTAGCACTCTCTACAACCTCCTGAATGGTGGCTGTAGCCAGGCAGGGGTTGGTCTCGTCTCCTAGGCAACAACTGACAGAAGGAGAGGACACAGTCTCAAGCTGCACCAAGGGAAGTTTGGGTTAGATGTTAGAAAGAAGTTCTTTATTGAAAGAGTGATTGTACACTGGAATCATCTGCCCTGGGAGGTGATGGAGCCACTGTCCCTGGACATGGTTATGTTGACGAGGTGTTAGTCCAGTCATAGGCTGGATTAGATGATCTTAAAGGCCTTTTCCAACCTAGCTCATTTTGTGATTCTGTGAAGTTCCAACTTGTTTTGAACCTGGTTTCTCTGCCCTCAAATCCTTTGCAGAATCTTTCCAAGTACAAGTAGTAATTGGTGTTAGAAGTTTCAATTACCACCTTCAAACAAGGTTTCCAAGTCAAATATTAAAGGTTTTTCCCTCCTATTTTATTACCATACATTCCTACATTAATTTTGAAGATGGAAAAACCCAGCCATTCTGTTACAGTGAACATGCCTAATGTCAGTGGTGACAGGTAGATCATTCTGACCAGATATGGCTATTTCCAAAGTCAAAATGCTCCAAAATTATTAACTTATTTTGTATGCTTGTTATAAACCACAATCCAGAGTCAAAATCCAACTGATAAATGAAGCATGGCACCCTCTGCAATTCTAAGTTCTGGCATGCAGAGAAAGCTGTCTTTGAGGGAGGATAAACAACACACAGTAAGGACTCAGTCTTAGCACATCTTTTTCTTTACTCTAGGCCTTTTCCCAGCAAGCTATCATTAGTTCCAAAACTTCCTTCAAGCTATTGATGTACCCAGCCAGGCACTACAGATTGATGGTGACTCCATAATTAGAGGTGTAGAGTCTCCAAAGCAATCTCAATTTTAATACCAACAGGCAAACAAAAAGGAGAACACAAGACTTAGCAGTTATTTTGTATTGAAGAGTGATGTCCATTTTCCCCAAGATCCCTTTTCCTACATTTCAAGTTTCCACAAGCCCCGGAATCATTACACGTGTTGCATTTTTTAGCAGGGTAACAACCACCATTCCAGCCTTGCAGACATCACAAGTTTAGGGTGAAAAAAGCCAGGGCAACATTAGTGTAACAGGCAAAACACGAACATAGTCCAGACCTAAAGGCAGCCAGGAGCCACAGGAATGTGGATAGCACAGACCTGATCCTGAACTGGAAAGCACTGCTGAGATGTCACCATTAGCTTGATATTGCCCTAATTAACTGCATATAAATGACATATGCTTGGCTTAGAGCACATGCAGAAGACAATTTCTGGTCAGGCTTAAACACCAGGAAGACACAGTACTTCTACTATTCCCTATGTTCAACTATTTAAAAAAATTGTATATTCATGAGACCTTTGGCACAAGTGTATCAATTATTTTCACATGCCCCACTCAGATAAACAAATGGCCGCCTCCCTCAAGCTGGAGCAGAAAAAAGGCAAGAATTGTAGAGTGGGAATTGAGCAAGAGAGACTTTTGCAAAAATTAAGAACCCCCTAAGTTTTTCTTTAAAGTCATTATAATTTAAAATGTAACAGTGTTAAGTAACTTTTGAAAGCCTGTAACCAGAGCTCTGAAGTATTACTGAGTTTTTGACAGAGCTGTTCCAAAATTCCATAAGGTTTCGCCCAAGATTTTATCTTGTGGGAAGAAACCCATGAAGATCAGAAGCTGTTACAAGAGTCACAGAAAGGCCACTACTCCCAAAATAGTCAAGAGTTTTTAGGCTGCTTCTCATGGATACCCAGGGAATATGCAAGGGTCTGATTTAACAAGCCAGAGCATTAACTAGAAGTATGACATGCAAGATTTGATCTCTTCCCCTTTCACTCCTCCTCCTACATCTTACAGTCTGGAATTAGGAAGGTGGCTGGGTTAATCCTGTTTGAAGTTTCACTGAAATAGAGTACATAATACAGGCTCCCATGTTGATGAAATCACATTTCCACACCCCAAATAAAACCTGTTTCATCAGAAAACCCCTGGTCAGCTCCATTCTATGGGATATCAGCTCTCTGGTCCAGAAGCACTTTGGATTCATGGGGTAAATCACATAAGAGAAGAGATCACAAAGACTTGGTGAAGGAAGACCCTTCCTCCAACAAATTCGAAGAGTTCAACATAACTAGCAGCATCTCCCACAGGAGCATCAAGTAAGAAGTGACAAAAGGACAACACCTGCAAAAAAGCCTTCAGCAGACTTCGCCTCTCACCCCGTCAGCCTCACTAACATCATTTTTATACGGAAGACAATTTGTGTTCAAGGTTGCTTCCTGAACTCACTTATCCAAACTGTCTGACCTGAAAAGATGCTGGCTTTGTTGTCACTGACTGCACCAACTGTCCTGATGGACCACTAAGCTCTCCAGGAGCTTCTGAGTGTTTTTTAGTATGCACATAAATGGGAAAGCAAATAAGCTACAATTAAAAAAAAAATAAAAAAAAAACCCCCCAGAAAAAAAAAACAAAAAAACCGCCACACCACCACAAACAAAACCACAAGCAATAGCGATTCTGTAACTTCAAAAAAAAAGATGGCAAATTGTTGTTAAAAGAACCAAAGCAAGAACCCAGTGCCAACCAAAATAATGCTTAGGAAAGCTTACAAAGTCTTAAATAGCATAATATTCTGGCTTCCAAGACAGAGTCAAAGAGTCTATTTGAGATATCCAACATAATTGCACTCAGTTATAGCACTGCCATTTTACAGAAGTCAGGGATCCAGAAATGGAAAGAACTGCCCAGAATGGTGTATTCAAGACAGACACTTCATTTGGTTGCCTTTAGGACAAAAATAAGCAGGGAAAGAGATCCTGAAGCTCTCAGGAGGAATGCAACAAATGTTCTAGAGTCAAAATGTAACAATGAAACCTGAGGGTGAGGTATTCTGCAGCTTGCATAACACAAAGAGAAATCCCTCAAGCTATCCTAACTGATGGGAATAGGGTAACAAAGAAGCACCATACCCAGAAAAGACTAGAGTAACTAACAGTTACTCCAGACTTTCAGTTTAGACAGTCACTACCAAGTATTTTTAAGTACCTTACAACACATGGTCTTGCTCTTCAAATTCACTTTGTATTACAGTTTTGATTGCTGAAAGGTAATACTTCATATATGTGAATATCTATTCATTTCTCATATTCATATTTGCCTTATGTCTAAATGAGGCAAATCTTCCTCAATTGAAATTACTTGCCCCACTGAAAGGTATAGAATTATAGACTGAGAAATTCAAGTAAAATTAATTAGATTTGGCTGCATGCAAGAGCTCCAACCATTTTGTTTCTACTTATGTGAAATATTCTTAGCTTACTAGTCTGTTAAACATACATTATAGTGTTGATTAAACACTTTTACAGATTAGCTCAACTCAAAATAATTTATTTTGATTTTTTTTTTTTTTTTTGGTATTACATACCGTAATTAAAGTTTTCTAGTACCTTGCACTAGCAGGTCACCTAGAGATACCTTGCTTACAGCCATGACCACAGAAATACCTGCCTTATCCTGCTGTCCAGATACTGCTCACACCCACTGCTTGTGTGACCCAGGGAGGGTCATGTTTGTGTTTAGGACAAGCCCAAATTTCAGCAAAATCCAATTCTTTAGTACTGCTCCAAGAAACACAGCCCACTAGAAATTTTCATCAATTAGGAGATTCCACACTTTCCAAAACCACCTCAAACATTTACATGACCTCCTATCAGTGATAGGGCAATTCTCCTTCAATCTGGAAAGCACTGAAAACCAGGCAGGTAAAGAGCAGGCTCCCTTCAGAGCATGAAAGCCATCAGCCAAACCTATTTGCTCCTTCCTTTCAGTGGCATTCCACACATACAGCGGCACCCACAGCATTACCCCTTCTTGCATGACAAGGTGCAAAAAACCACTGAAAGTTGGATGGAAATTTAGTAACCCAAAGTAAAAGCCCAAGAGTTTATTTTAGATGAAAAGTTTTGCTCATGATTTTCTTCCCTAACTTCTCCTAAACTTGTGCTTGTGTGGAGGTTTCCAAACTTTTCTACCATTTCTGAAGTACATTTAAAAATAGTTCCTACCAACATTTTGTAAGTGACAGACTTATGGATCTTCAGAGACAACCCCTGTAAGATGGACCAATTCATGAGCAACTCTTTCTCCTTAAATCAGAAGCCAAGATGGAGCCAGTGTCCTTACAGCAACTCTCTTGCCCAGTGGGTTTGATGTTTAAGCAGAGATACTCATTCAAAGCTCTTCACCTCTCTCTAGCTCCAAATATTTTTTTCATTAGTGAATGGGACATTATTTTTATGCAAATCAAAGGCCCAAAGGAGTTTATTTTATCACCAACACTTCCATCTGTACAACAGGTATAAAGAGAGCAGCACATCCCCCCTAAAAGTATCATCAAGGTATCCTGCTGCGCTGCTGATCAATGATATTTCTCCAGTTGTGCCTCCCAGATAACACAGGGAAGAGTATTCCCAACAAGTTTAACTTTATCAGGAGTAAAGTTGTCCTATTCCTTCCAATAATGAACTCTGGATCCCTGGTGAGTAACTTACATTTAACCGGCAGCATTCTGGGCTGCTTATATTAACTGCAGCAGTCTGAACAGCTTGAACCTCAATAAAATGTGCAGTAAATGACTGAGCTAATTTAACCTCATTAATCCTCAAACCAATAGAATAATTTGATGCCCACACAGCAGCTTGTGCACTGCCTCCAACATAAACATGGCCCTGCAGGAAATCAACCCCAAAAAAGCGCTGCAGCCCTGCTGCCAGGGCTATCGCGGCTGGGAGAACCACGGCACTATCTCTGAGCCCCACTGCCAGCTGCATCCATGAGTCACACACTTTGTTTGGTCTTGTTAGCAGTCAGAGGGTTGTTTCCAAACTGGATGTATCCTGACATCTCCCCAGTGCAGCACTTTTATAGAGGATGCTTCATTTTATCTGTAAACTATTTACTTCGAGTTTCAGCACTAACACAAAAAGCATTACTAGGAAAGACAAACACACAAAACCAAGCAGCACTGGCACTTTCAGGCAGGTAGCTGGATTCAAGCTCTCTAATAATCATTAATTACAGCAGCACTTCAAAAATTTAGTTTTTGAAATAGTTTGAACACTTCTTAGTTACAAAGGATGTAAGGTCCCCCAAAATATTTATGAACATCTACTTTCAGAGAGGCACTTTGAGAAATGTTTATACATACCATTTGTTATTAAAATTACTGCTGAAAGCCAGGTGCTTTATTTCATTAAATACAACACACTTAAAATAATAACATGAGATTGTAATAGCAAAAGCACCTAACCCACAAAACACTGCTGTGTTGACTAGGCGGGCAAAATGACCATAGTTTCTAAACACAGAAAAATTCATCAAGAAAGGGATTATTTCTAAGTATGCAAATGCTGGGTGTGGTACCACATAGAGTAACTTAACTTGCAAAGGAACTTTGTCTTGCTAGAGTTTTAAGCACTGTGGTTTTTTATCAGATTTGGCCTTGCTCGTGCTTTACACCACTTATAAAATGGAATGGGGCATTTTTGGAAAGAAATAACTCCCTTCAACTCCTAAATGCTGTTAGTGAAGCCTGTTACATTTCAGCAGCATTTCAGATATACCAGGGTACCCACAGCTTTACCTTGTTTATATGACAAGGTACAGAAACCCATTGGCAGTTAGAGGAGCCACCTAATCAGTGTTCGGTATTTCTGCCAATCAAAACATCCTTGATGAACAGGTATGACATAGCATGAGAATTCACTTTTACTGCAGCATGTTAAAAGTTAAATTGATTTATTTTAAGGATAAATATGCATTTTTTTCACAGCTACCTTGCAACACAGACATGAGTCAAACAATGAAACAGCATAATAAAAATACATCCCCCAATATAACATATCCACTGTTCTTCCTTCATCAGCCATAAAATATTTATGGAGACAGGAGAGATTTCTCTTTCCTTCTAACACAGCAGGTTAAGTGTCTTGAGAGAAGTCAGATGTCACTATTATCTGCAAGCACACAAAAAAACTAACCCATGCAAAAAAAAGGAATAATAAAATTGAAGTCCACATGGAAGTTGGAAAAAAATCTTGCTCCAACAGGTTAATCTCTAGCTAATTCCTCTTGTGACAAGTAGCTTTAAATAATCATTTAGTTCACAAATTCTCCTGCAACAAGTTTTCCTTGGAAATGAAACAATTTCTAGCACAAGCATAACTATCTTTGACTTTGACCAGACAAAACAGCATTACATTTTGAACTACCATAGCAAAAAGTCGACTTTTAAAAAAAAGATTTACTATGAGCACAGTTTGGAAAGTAACTTTACTCAGAAGTGATAGAATCAACTGTAAACTGAGTGGGAAATTCCTGAAGAGACGCGTTTTTCCTTGGAGAGAAATGAAATACAGCAATTTCCATTTCCCAACAACAATGCCATCTTTCTTTCCAAGTTCATCCAGAAAAATCAGAATATAAATCAATGGCACAGATTTGGCTCTCACACACACCCGATTGCCCCGGAGATCTTGTCATGCTCATTGTGCTGCATTCACTGGTTTTTCCCAAATATTAATTGCCTTCACTTCTATCTTCTATATCTTCTTGTGACTTGGGGGCTTTTGCTTCAGGTTTTAATGCTTGGGTGTTTTTTTTTTAAATAGGACTATACACCTTAATAATTGTATCCAGGAAAGACTGGGTTTGATGCCATTTTTACAGTAGAACCCGAATTTTCAATACTTTGTTCCTCCTTGTCCATTAGCTGTTTATATAACAGAAATATCAGTACACACCCCTAAAAGATCTCCCTGACCTCCTAAGAAGAGATGTGGCAAAGAGACATTTTTCTGCAAGCTTGTATTGGGATGGGGCAGACACAATACATAACCAAATGCCATGAAGGATATTTTGAAACAAAAAGGCAAACTTTGTCAATACCAGATAGGGAAGTTCAGACAGACCTTTTGAACAAGAAGTAGAAATTTTACAGTAAACACCAGCAGCACATATACTTTCAGATTAGGGTATTCATCAAGAATTTAACAGAAAAAAAATTCAAAAAAGTTTCAAAGACAACAAACCATAACACTTAGCTCTAGACAAACTCCCCACAGTACCAAGACATGGCTCAATTCAAGTGATTTTGAGTGAAAAGCTCCTTTGAATGAGGCACATAAAAGGCTTGACCTCAATTTTCCATCTCACAAGGCAGGTTATTTTTCAGAACATCAAATAACCAACCAAAATACGGGTCAGTTGTTTGACCAGACTATGTTTAGTGAATGGAATCTAACAGCTCAATTACAACTTAGCAAACTCAAGCCATTTAATTCCACAATCCTAAATTATGCTGGACATCTATGAATTGCAAAACTGCACAAGGTCAGGACCTCTCTTCTGATCCTTGGCCACTTGGGAGAAGGGAATTGCAGAAAACACCTACTAAAAAGTACAAAATTTGAGCACTGTTTTCTTTTGCTAGCATACCATTATCTCTCTTGTCTCACTGATGGCAGTAAGCTTACTTAGGTCAACGTGTTTTCTGAAACACTTATGAAGATGGAGAAAAAAACTTATTCTGTGCTCTGAAGATGGTACAATTCATTACTGCCACATGACAGCCTCAACTCCAATATAATCATTAACAAAGTGGCCAACTTGCATAGAGAGTGAATTTTAGAAGAGTGGAAGAAACTAGAAGAATTACTTAAAGTGCTGCCCAATATACCCCTAGAGCTAGAGAAAAGCAGGCAGTATTTGAGCCTGAATGCTCTCACTGTGTCAATCATGGCTTAAGCCAGTCCATACAAATCTGAGATTTGAATTTGGGAGCCAGCAAACAGGATTCAAGGGTGTGTAGCTACAAGTGGCCTCAGAGCTCTGAGCTCAGAGAGCAGAACAGAGCCATTACCTTCTACACCCCCTAAATGCTACATATCTACATTGCAAGAGCATGTGGGCAAGCCAGCAAAAGGCAGGAATTCACATTTTCCATTGGCAATGGATTACTCTTAACCTATATAGCTGTAAATAAGCAAAAGAATTTTTTTTAATTGAATGTGCTTCAGTTACCAAAAACCAGAAGTACCTGCGATTTTACTTTCTTTAAAAGACATTCAGGCACTAAAAAGACCCAACAAAACTTAACTTATGGCAACTTTTTAAGTTTTACTTTACCCTATACTTGCCTGGTAATTAAACCTGTAATAGGATTTAAATTTATTTCCAGTCTTATAGAACTATAAATGCTTACACCAGCCAGATTGTCACATTTCTATTCATAGCATTCTGAATGATAGTGACCACTTTCTTTTTACATTTATTATAATACATAAATTGACAGAAGTAGTGGTGATGCATAATTTTGACTTTGTTAATTCAGCCAAGAGTGTCTTATGGCTTTAATTACATTTCTACTAAAAAAAGCTCTAAGCTTTTGACATATTGGAAAAAAAGGAGAGATCACCTTTTATCCATTTAATTGTGTAGCCACCTCAACCCAGAAGTATCCTTACCCACAATCTGCTTTGGTCATTCCATTACAACTATTAAGTACAACTGAGAAACCTGTTACCAAAAAGCACAAAGCTTAAGAAAAGTTTGGTTGTTTCTTTCTGCCAGGCACACAGAAAAGTGCACATTGCCAGTACATCTTATGCACAGAATGTGGTTGGTCATGGAAAATAACAAGAGACCTATCCCTGATCAAATATGATAGCAAGAATTGCACTGACTAAAAGCAACATTCTTCCATTGGAAAGAGGATCATTGGAAACAATACAGAGGGCCACTACAATGAAAGACAAACAGGGACTGAAGGGGAAAAGTGTAGGTTACCATAACTGAACAACTGTTCCTCATCACTGGTTTTTACATTGAATTATTTGTTCTACAGCATGAAGACTAATAAACAAACTTTAAAAATATCCTAGTTGATGACTGATGCATAAGAGGGATTACATAATCCATTCAGCCAAGATTTCAAACACAGAAAAACAGTACATAATTGTCAAATGTAACAAACTTTTAACATAATTGGAAGGATCTACTTTGCCCTCCTATCTTGTATTATTTCAGAGTTAGAGAAATGAGAAAAAGCAGTAAGAAGAACAAACCCCAAGTTGTCAGAGTAGTTGCCCCAGCTTGCTTTCTCCTGCAAAAAGTCTGTATGGTTCAAGGCCCTCCAGATTATTTCAGAGCTTTAGATCTCTGCCATTTGTTTGAGACTCACTGACTTTCTTCTCAGCTGTCTGCTCCATTAGCTGTGACATAATTTATCCTGGGAAGATTTTCACCTCACAAGGATTTTCCTTCTAAAGAAGTGAACATAAATCTGCTTAGAAGCTGAAATGCCTGTAGTTAGTGGTTACACTGATGATCAAGAGGAAAGCCAGACCTGATTAAGACACATTGACCAGTTTTAAGGTTGCATTCTGTTTCTATGCAAAAATTAAGGGGGTTGACAAAAAGATAACAACAATAAAAGTATCCAAGCGAGGACAGCCAAAACAAGAGATAACACTCAAACTCCAGCTTTTAGGCCAGGTAACTTAGGCTGTTCTCCTCTGAGATTATGTAAGACAGGGCAAATTCTAAGAATTATCGGGGAAGGGGAAGAAACAGGGATAGCATTTTCTGTTACATTACAGGTAGGAAATCCCCAAAATGACAGATCACAGAGTCCACACCCAGGGAAACAACAGACAACAGAACCACAAGCTGCTGCCCCATGACTCGCATTGCACTGAAGCAGCATTTATGAATCAAAACAAAAGTAAGAACTGCTCTGCTGGTTGAAGATTTCTGTTTTCCACAGCAAGCTGGCAATCAGGCACATTGCAATCCCCTCCAGTAGAAAAACTGTGCCAAGTAGGTACCCCTACATACTTAATGTCATAAGGGCTACTTTTCTTAGCATCATAATAAGCCATGTTTGATGCGCTGCACCTTAGGGACTTGATTAAAGCACCTTGTCACTACTCAGTCTACCGGCTCTGCAGACAGCAATTCTCAGGTTTCTGGTGAAAACTACATAATCAAGGATGGCTCAGCCATATGACATTTTAAATCAACCCAGCCTGTGTAATGCACAACGAATAGAGTCCCAGTCAACTGCTCACAGTAAACTCCATGTTGCAAGATATTCATAAAAGCTTAGTCAACAACTTGAAGATAATAAATTAATTCAAGGAAAAAGGAAACATGACGTTATCCTCTGAACAAGTCAAACTGTAAATATAAGATGTATTTATTAGTGATTACTTATCTTGTCTTTCTACAATGACTTCAACACATTTATACTTTCTTGTATATATCTAGAGAAAACAGTTTATTCTCCCTGAGTATAGCAGAGCTATTACAAATTTCACCAGCTGTCTGATCCTCCTTTATTATTATTCAAGTCTTGTTTCATACGTCATGTGGTGAGTTTTTTGCTTAACATTTGCTGTTAAGAGCAACCTACAAAAAGGATAGAAGTCTAAAGGTGAGTGTAAAGGTTCAAGCTCTAGCTTATTCGCACATCAAACTTAAATCTCCAAGAAAAAGAAAACAGCATTTTTCCCTGGGCCTTTCATTCTTGATGGCAGCAAGGGAACTATGAAGGACAAAGTAAAAAGAAAGCAAATAGGATTTCTACTGTTAACTGAATGGAAACTGGCATCTTGATTTCAGTGGTAGCAACCCATCTTTTCAGTTTCACTCCTTTCAGTGAAATGTGCTGAAAGGTTGTTGCGAACAAGGATAGTTGAGCATCTATTCAAGCAACATCACTTCCAATGGTTTTTTCCCTCCTCATCTTTCAAATACAATGCCATTTCTGAAGGGATGGCTTGCTGTCCAGCCAACTGATGAAGCACATTCACTAAAAGCAAGATCACGGTGTCCAAAGAGAAAGGAAAATTAGCACTAGCCACTCAAAATCCAACCAAATATAATAATTTTTTCCACTAGACTAATGGATATCACTTTTCTGCAAATTTATTTGCCAAACCCCACAATTCTACTTTCAAGTGCCTCCTACTGTTACTTTAGTCAACAATATTCCTGTGATTTCCTCAATACACACAGCTGCTCACCCCTGCACAGACTGTTGGGAGTACACAGTAATTATTTCTATCCAATGGAAGCTCCTTCAGTTCCACTTTACAAGAACTGGAATAATTGTATTTCTCTAACTGAGGGATTTGTATAAGTTCACCTATACAGCAAACTGCTTAAAACTGCCTAATGCAGTTATTTCTTCAAGTAGCTTTCATGGGAAAAACCCCAATTTACACTGAGTTACTGCATTTATCCTATGGAAGTGCAATATATTCAATTACTACAGAAGGAAACAAAAAGATGAAATTCATTAATCTTTGTTTATTTTGCTTATGTGTAGGACAAACCTATCCGGGCTCACCATCATCTCCCACCTTCCACTTAACTATACATTCTCTAGTTCTGTATACACATTTGCATTCAATCCAAGAACACATTCAAAGTAGTCTAGCCATTACAGAGCAAATCTTTCCAACTAGATTGATTACTGTACATAAACCAATTAATTTTTTGTTTTGAAAACTGCCCTGAAAATCAATGTTTTACCATTAGCACTATTCTGTCCTGTTCTTTAGAAAACCCAAACCAGAATGTTTCAATAGAAAATGTAATTAGGGCCACTTAGACAAGTTTACTGAAGAAAGTACAAAGTTACCAGTGCAGAATAATACTCAGAATAACTGAATAATAATTGACTACATTAACAACTTCAGTAAATTCCAAATACAATTATGAAATAGCAAAAATATCTGCAAGAACTCATAAATTTGAGGGTTTTCCACAATTGCCAGAAATGTGTAGTGCTTCTTTTACAGCTCTACATAGGTTACAGTTAAGTTCTGTTCAAGTAAATCTCAAGTAATCACAAATACAAAGGTTTTTTTAGTCTCAAACAAGAATTTCTCACTCATCTATTCCTCAAGGTGAGATTTTTCTTTCTTTTGACTTCTGAACACGTGGCATGTTTCATTTTCCTTTACCAAAGGTAGTAAAGCATGCACTGGGACTGCAAAAGGCTTTAGAGAACCTGTCTGAAACCACTACCCTGTGAGGTCTCAGCTATGGCTGGAGACATTGCCATCTAACAGAAAAGCTCAAAGGTCTAATCCATTATATCAAGTCTGTCTCCTTAATATCAACTTAATTCAGGTTTGCTCCACCAGAGAATTCAGCCAATACAGTGGACCAAAATAAACCACGTGGATTGTGATTAAATAAAATGGCAGTTCAGTTCTTACACCACTTATGCTGGAAAACAAGAACACCACAAGAACTTCAAGCCACAGAGCATCCCTACAGCTCTTTCTGGGCAACATTGAGCCGTGAGCCTGGTACAACTGGTGTGCTTTGGAGAAAAAGCACTTGTTTTGCAGAAATACCAATAGCTCCAGAATGGAATGAAATCTGTGACAGATATTACACAGAAGAATTTCAATACATTAGAAGTAAAATCTAGAGGCACCATGACATCCCATTTCTTTAGCAGAACTTGAACAGAATTTACATAATCACTGCTTCACTTAAAACAAGTTTTGTGACAAGGCACTGACTGAGCTTGGGTCACCTAGACCTACTTAGTAGTCCTTGTGTCGTTTAACAAGAAAAGAGTAACACAGCAAGCTTGAGGGAAAACCTAATCCTTGACACAAGAGCAAAAAGGTAATTTTCACAAATTTGGATACAATATAAACCTCTCTTGTGTTGGCAGCAAATAATGGCAACTTCAAAGGGATACAGTCAGGTCGGGAAGCAAAAGTTACTAGCAGAGTATAAAAATTGGGAGTGACCCATTTCCCATCTCTCCAAATCTCTGCTCTTGGATAAAAGTTTGTGTTGAAAATAAAGTTCTTAAGAAACTTTAGTTGACATCACCATCCTCAAGTGACATGCCTTGAATGAAAATGTTATAATTACACTGAGAAAATGCCTGCAGAGTGCCTGAGAGCCACATCCACTTTGCTAGTGTTTTATTTTCCCCTCAGTAACTTGGCTGTGAGGGTGCCCAGCAGAAATGTTGTTATCCAATCACGTGGTAGAGGTGCTCTAAGAAGGTTCTGGCAGTGCAAGCACAACACTTCCATAATTCAAGCTCAGCCTAGATTTTACAGCTGGCAACTTTGGCCTATTGTCTTGTATCCAACAGAGAATCATAGAAATTAAATGAAAAGGACACAGAATCATTTATGTCTTGTCCTCTTCTACTTAGCCCTTGTCACTCCTAAATCTTAGTTCTGGAGTGCTTAAAATGAACTGCAAGAACTAATTTGAACTGCAGAGCAGACAAGGCATGGAATCTACCTTCTCTCTCTCTCCTTACTACAGCTCCCTACTTTGAAATGAATATATTAACAAATCCCAAGTAAGGCTCTCCCATTTTCCTATAGGGAGATTAGCCTGTGTTTCACCTCATTTTTCCTTAGAGCACAGACTCCTTTGTGCCCCCTGAGAGATTTTCACTCTCTTTCTCCCTCAAAGTCATCAAAACATCAGTCAGTCTAGAGTTTGTTGCATATGCAACTAAAGAAAATAAATCTGAATTTTCTGTGATTTTGACAAGACAGCTTTTAAGGTTAAAAAAAAGGGAACCAACAGCCCATGAGGTTTTAAGATGCTCAATTCCCCTCAACATGCAATTTTCTCCCTCTCCAAAAGCTAATGCTCACCACAGTCACTCATGTACATCAAGACAGCAATAGAGAACACAGGATATCCTCAGCCCTAGTGGTTAATATTCTGAAATGCCTCTTCGTATCATAATGCATTTTTGAAGCTAATGATTGCATAGGTCATAAAATACAGAACCTACTCAACTTGGAGGTCAATAGATGCTTTTGTAGCCACATTTTTTGCCATATCACATGGTACACATCCATTTTGCTCACCCTGCCGTGCAGTGACAGTCACCCCTCTCAATCTGCCATTACCAGAAAATGTGAAGATCAAAGAGATGAACCACACTGCTGTAAGATGACCTTCAATTTACTGTTACATGCATAAAGAGCAGGGTGCATAGGCAGGCATATTTTTCAGGAGGAAGAGAGGTTGTTTTATCTCCCAGATCAAGGTTATATTACAAAATCCTATATTCACTGAATTACCAAAAATTAACATTTTCAGATAGATTATCATAAAATAATGCTATCTGAGTGATCAAGCTGTACTAGATTCAATATCTCTAACTTTTTAGAGATCCCCCTCCTGACACAAATGCCAGCTGCTTTCTCACTCAGTCTGACAGGGACTCCAAATAGTCTTACCCTTCCCTTCAAGAAGAATTTTACTGTAAGCAAGAAATTCAATACTGAAAACCTAAATTGTTTGCTGCATGTTTCTGTCTTAGCTTTATGAAAAATTATTAACCAGCTGGAAGTGCTAAGGAGGAAAAATTTGCTTTCCCTTAAATTATGACTATTAAAAGGTCACTAGTGGCACACAACAAATCAGGACAGGAAAAAGAGATTTTGTATCAGATTATTAGCTCACTGTTAGGACCATATACGGCTGTTTATCTGGGTACCTTGCCAGGGACTTTGCATTTTCTGTTTCAAGGAGCACAAAGAGGCAGCCCTGTGAGCAACATCTAGGCTAATGCCTAGACTCATTTCCCAGTGCCTGGCAGCCTCAAGACAAAGCTTGATCCAAGTGCTGCCTTTCACAGCGCTCCAGGCTAACTCAGTGGGTTTAGCAGAGAGACAGCAAACCTGTGGGGGTGTTACTGCCACTGTCTCTTGCACACATTACATTACATTGCATACACAAGGCTGACATCTTCTGGCAAGACACAGTTTGACTTCTTGGATGCTCCTGATTTGGTCCGGGGCTAGAAGAAAGCCACTTCCAAGCTAGCATTGTACCAGTATTCCAAGAGACACTGACTACTGTAGGTGCCTAGCAGAGACCCAGAAGCAACAGCTGCTGGAATAGGATGACTAAAGAATTTACAGCAGCTTAAATATCATGCCATCAACAGCACTAGGTGAGGTCAGCCCCTTCTGAATATCTGTCTGTCCCCTCCTACTCACTTTAGCTTACAAGACCAGTGAAATATGGGGTCTACAGATGGTTTTCATTAAGCAGAACTAGGGACTAGCTTACTGGCAAGAAGACTGGCAAAACCCCTAGCTTTATTCTCACAAAAGGCCTACCAGATATTGGAAGTTTTGCCTGACACGCACACTGCAGGTTTGGGATCTCTGAGAAATGAATTCATTTGCTTATTAAGCTATGAACAATAAATCCATGTAGAAGTATAAACAGACAGTCTCTGTACTTGGCAGCCACAGAATTACAGAGCAGTTGAGGTGGGAAGCAAGTTCTGGAGATCAGCCAGTGCAGGTATCTGCTCAGACTTGAGCACTTAAAGCAGATATTAGATACATGCTTAAGAGCAGACCATTTCCCTAAAAATCAGTGCAATAACCTATACCTCCAAGGCTAGGGAATATCTCCTAGCTGATATGTGCAAATTTCTTCTTTCCAAATAACTATTTTGTGTTTCAAGTTTGGACCTTAGAAGTTTCAATTGATACATGTTCTACTTTAAGTTACACACTGCCAACAGCATCAGTGCAAAAGATGACAATAGCTTCAGTCTGGCTTCTGACACTCACAGGGCAATGAAATGATTTGACTAAAATGGAGTTTACAGAGGGAAAAAAAGCAGCCAAAAGGCTGCTCACCCTAAACAGCCATGTCTGAAAAGCTAATCAGAATCAAAATCTCCACGCACAATAGCAGGTCTTGTATGGAGGCACACACATAGAATGAGTGCTGCTACTCGGGTTCAAAACATGCTGGAATAGGGGAAAAAGAGCCTTTCCACTGTCATGCATACAAGTCCTTCTCAATAAGCACCTGGCCTGAAGACCAGGGAAAGTGTGGGGAGAAAAAAGCTTCCCACTGGATCAAGGTACAAGTTGCCTATGCCAAGTCACGCTTCAGTACTCCCTCAATACTTATTTTTATCAAAAGTATCCTGTTCTCCTTTTTTACAATGCTATCAAGATAGGCAGTAAATTATCCCAGAAAGCTGAGAAGTTAAAAGCTTTTCCTTTCTGTGCTATGAAATCCTCTCTCACAGAGGCATCAGCACAACTTTTACGACAGTCAAGCAGTATAAAAAGCTGTCTCAAATTCTTCTGTTATTGCCTAATTGAGTACAGCAGCATAATCATGGAACGCCAGCTTCAGAAAGTGATACCTCTCTCTAAAAACTGTGCTATTTAGCTTATAGTCTTAATGAAGGATAGCTGTCAATCCACTAGCTTTTTCCATGGTAAAAAGCAATTTGCATTCAAAATACCATTGTACCATTTCAGAGCTAGAAATGCAGCAGAACAACATTTTGCATCAGCTCATTGTTTATCATTCAGTAAAAAAAGGAACACATTTCCATCAACACTTAGAACTAATGTGAAATTTTGAAACAGTAACAGAAGATGCAAAGCATCCCATGGAAATAGAAATCTGTAAAAACTAATAGTTTTGAAAAACACCCCCTTAAACTTCTCTACATCCCGAATTCAAACAGCAAACCAAATCCAATTACAGCAACACACATATAAGAACCTGGCAAATAAGAACATGAAACAGTTAATAAAAGCAAAGTCATGTCTTCCAAGAAGATAAGCAGTATAAGGGACAGCTAAAAGGTAAAAGCATTTCTAAAATCACTGTATTTGAATCTTGCAGTGGTCTTGCCAGTAGCATATTTAAAGCAGCTGCATTGAAGACTGGAACAGAGGTGGCACATCAAGCACAAGGTAAACAGAAAAAAAGCCTCTGCAAGCCAAAAAGCAACTTGTTACAGCCTCTAATTCAATTTCTGCTAGTGGCAACTGATCCATTGCTCCAATTTACCGTCACTTGGAGACTAATCTAAAATACCTTTTAGTATTCCCCATGTCCATCACTTTTGATTTGAAATGAGTTGCCACTATGCTGAAAAGAGTACATTACATTTTAATATCCTCTGGAAAATCTGCTGTAATCAGGAGCACAAGAGAGTAATTCTTGTAAATTTAAACCTTTCCTTAATTTCTAGATTTTACTTTGATTTAATTACTCTTGGTGTTCTACATCATCGTTGCCCAATTTTTCAGAGATCTTTAGCCACAGAACAAGTGAGGACTAATTTTGGATTCATTACAAAATAAAATCAGCCAACACTCTACTGGTATTATTTGCTGGTTTCGTTTGGGGCGGTGTTCTCCACTGGATTTTAATTACTAAGGAACCCTAGAAGCATTTACTATCACATACCAACCCTCTCAAAGAGTTCATGTACAAGTCACAGTGCATGCTGTCAGATTTTTAGGCACTTAGAAAATTGGAAGTGATTATTGATTAGGCAAAAGCCACATCTTCCAGGATGCTAAATAGGACTACATGAACCAGGCTACAGAGAAGAAAAATTAATCTTCTCACAGTGGCATCCTCTGCAAGCAGCATAAGCATTTAATAGCAGCCCTTATAAAAACAGAGTAATTCAGGACTGCATGGAAAAGGTTTTTAAGGAGATTGGTAATTGGATGCAAAGCATTAGATCATGAGTGAGTCAAACATAATCCAGCACAGTACTGACCTTTAGCAGGTACTATTCGAAAGCCTAAGAAAATATGGTGATGATCTCATTCCAGTCTTTAGCAAGAAGGTATCAATTTCACAAAAGCACAGACACAGCTGGAGTTAATTGTCACTCTTCTTGTTAGTCACCAAGGAGATCATGGATTCTGTCAGGCTTCAGTCTACTCAGACATGGTCTAGACTTTAAAAATGCAACATTTTTCTACTTTAAAATACAACCTGTGAACCCTTCCTCAGACAAAGACAGCAAGGCAGAGATAATTCAGTATTTTTTCCGAAATTAAACAGAGACTGCCCACCACATGAGCACCCTAATTTGACTCACAGTTCTATAAACCCTTTTCTACACCAAAATTCATATTATCAGTACAACACTAAGCCATTATTTTGGAATACAGGGAATTTCTATCCACTCTATTTTTAGTCTCATTCAAAACAGAAGAGCAACTACATCAAGACCTTCTGTTGCAGAAGTCCCAGAAACATTTTTGTCCTTTCATTTTCAATTATCTGACATTTAACGTATTTTGAGTTCTTCCTGGACCTAGGATGGAGATGGAATACTCTAAAGGAAGAGAGAAAACCAGGGTCTGGAAATCCAAAGATAAAAGTCAGCAATTAGAAGGGAGTACAGGCTGTCCAAAAGATTTCATACCCATTTATAACTTAACACTTCTCACATTAGGGACAGCTGGTGCAGCAGCAACACACAGGACTCGACCCAGGGCACACAAAAATGGAGGAACAGCACATCATGGAAAAATTGAAACCTTGCTACCAGGGTGACAGCCTGCAACTGAAATGACTAAAGAGAGGCAAGAAGGCAGGGAGGATGCCAGAAGTCTCTGGACTGCTCTGATGGGAGCCCATGGAGTATCATTTGGATACTACCAACCCCAGTTAACACTGAGTCGTTCCCAGTGTAAGCAATGACACTTAAGTGCACAGTAATTGTTACACATTACTTCAGACAGAAGTGACAGAATGTGACTGAACAGTATTCTTTCCAAATACATCTCCTAAGGATTACTCTCTGCTTCATTTCCCACACTGTTGATGAGCTCAGTTTAGAATAGTTAGTGAAACAGGCTTCTTTCCCATCATATAGAAATACTGTTGTTTCAAGGTAGATACTGCAAGAGACCTTTTTCTAAAACTGCTCATTGAGCATTAGGCCCATCACTAAAAAGAGAAACCTCACTCACCACCTAAAATGCACTCTGAATAAATGCACCCTTTGTTATCACACCTAAAAAGAAACCCCCACAAATTTGATGTGGTTTTGTATACATATTTAAAATATTAAACTCACTTTGCATTTATATGAATTTCTCAAGTCTAACATTATCCTTCATATAGTCCGGACAAACTTGTAATCATTTAGGAAGACTTCTCACAGAAATCGACCCATAAATGCAAGGTTTACAGAGGTTGCAATCAACAACAAAACTAAATTTTACAAAGCTTCTGGATTATATCTTAAGGCTACCAATCACAGACAGCTGTACCAATTCTGTGTTACCACAAACAATTAAGAACAGTTGATCTACCAGTCAGAATTAGAATCAATTTAGTGATTATAAATTATGAAACAATATTTCTGTAATTAGTCATAGGGGTCTTTTGTTTTTGACTGTGGCTCAATCAAGAGCAGCTGAACAATCATTAATGCTCTGCTTCTTCAGCTCTAACTCTGAAACCACCTGTACTCCTTTATCCTTAAACCAGATACACTGCCAAAGAAAAGTGACTGATTACAAGTTTAAGTTAAGTCATTAGTACCAGCTGTATAAATAGCTTATGTATATGCTTTTGAGGATCAGAAGAAAATATCACTCAGCTTCAAAGATACAGCACATAATGACCTGTGTTTCTGGATTCTGTCTACAAACTAATTATTTGTTTAGTGCTCTAAGCAATTAGTTCTTGATACTGGAAATGCTATTCTACATGGGGGAATTCTTTGTCCTAATATTTTCACCCCTTTGATGGGAGGCTTCTATTTATATGGTGTGGGGTTTTTTTTTTGTAAAAGTACATTGAGTTTGCTTGTTTGAACAGGTTTTGTTACTTTTGTGTACTTAAGAGCAATTTTAAAACACTCCCATCCAAAGAGGTATCATACAACAAAATGGGATTTGAATGGTGAAAGATCATCTGTTCTGACTATTCAGTTCTGAAACTATTCCAGTAGTGCTTTCAGCTGGAACAGCTATTCCAACTTGAATATTTCCTTAGTACTGATAGTGTTCTCATGGCTATTAAAGCACACAAGATACAATGCCTGCCATCACTCATGATGTTTAGTCATCCCCTAAACGTTCCTGTCCATTCACGAGGCTCTCACAAGCCACAGGGACATTTTCCACTGCTCCGAACTCAGGATGCCTTCTAAAAACTCCCAACATTTAGTGTTTTATACAGCACTTCTGTTAACATCCAATTTCCATATTTGTATTTAAAGTCATTTTCAATTTCCTCAATACAGAGTTTTCCAACTGACACATCTGTATATGAGTGTTTCCAATCTCTCTTAAAAACAGTGGAATTCAGTAAGTTTAACAAGAAACCAAACCACAAAACCTTGTGTACCACATCATCTCCAGAAAATTGTAGTCTTTGTTTGTTTTGTTTCACAGGACTGACACAGGGTAGGACTGGGTCTCTCTTGAACTGTAAAAGAACAAACAAACCCCTAATTCCTTCACACCTATAGACTGTGCCAACACAAATCACACTGCAGATCCTCACTCATGTCAGTAAATACAGGAGCACTTGAATCAAACACTCCCAAAAAAGCATTTGCTTTTTGCACAAGTTCCTATGCACATATGAAGGAGAGTCAGAGCACTTGTTCCTAGAACAGAGATACATATTTCTTTAAAAATTAAACAGTCAATGCCAAAATACAGAAAAAGTTAAGACAGTGGTATTTAAAACACTGTCACCCTTCAGTTAACATGGATTTACAAGCAATTGTATTACATGTGTATTATCTAGCAAGGATGGTCCACATTTACTACACTGAGGGGAAAAAAAGAAACCAAAATGCACAAGATTAAAAAAAAACCAACCTCCAGGAAATTACTAATTGCTCTTGACAGCCCAGCTGAGAATACCACTGAACTCAGCCAAGTAGTCTGAACCCGACACACTCAGGCTGGAGCCACCAGTTTGGGTGACTGTGAAGCAAACCCAAGTTTAATGGACTGGCATTAAACTTGAGCTGCTTCAAATGGACACAAAGTGCAGTCTTGCTCTCCTTGTTCCTACTGCCTTGAGAGAGGTGAGGCTGCAATATGCAAAATTTTCAGGCTTCCAAATTCAGCTGTCAATTAAAATGTGAGTTAAAACCCTCTACTAGGAGTCAAACAGAAAACTTTCACTCAGCCTAAGAGACTTCTCAAGCATATCATGCATAAAGCACTCTTTAAAGACCGTTTCTATATTGATGTATAATTAACACCTTCATCAACTCACTTGATCTTTCTTGCAAGTATAGACAGCATTAAAAGGCTGTGGCATTGTGGACATTTATACACAAATTTTGAACAAGATACACACTAATTCCATTTTCTGTCAGCAACCCAAGGCATCCATATCACCAGTATAATATATAATACAGGTGACAAATTATATTTAAGCATGTGCACATACAAGCAGCCCGGGAAAAACTAAGAGGAGGGAAGGGCACAAAAAAGAGGTGTATAATCTTTGTATCATTTCTGAGAAAGCGATCGAAAATGCTCGGGCCATGCAGCTTCTTGGCAAAAATGGATCCAAAACGTTCTATCGTTGCTTTCTAAAGCACATGCTTGCAAAGCACAGAGCACCTTTATGGGATGTTCACTGTCTGTTCCAGCTTAGTTTTTGTCTCATTGGCTGAAGTTGTAGAGCGATGCAATTGAAAAATCATTAACACCATAACAACCACATGACTGATGGACCTACAGCCTGCTCTTGTTATTTTGTGGAACTGTAAATTGGGAACTACTTGCTACATTTCAGATTTATTTTCTCTTTACTTCACAGTACATAACACAGCTGATTTGCCTTCACTTATCAGTGTCATCTTTGCCCTTCTTCCAAAACATAATGGGAACATGACTCCTGCCCCACCTGAACCTGCTTAAAGCAATGCTGCTCCTCAGCAACTTGCTTTAAATTGCTTTCAGATTCATCTCTATTTATCCTAACTTTAGTCTAAGTAAAAGAAAATGCATAGAATTACATCTTTCTAATAACACAAGTACTAAAAATAATATAAACCTCAAGAGAAGCAATTGACTACTGCAGCATCTTCCACCTTGTCCATTTCCCTGCTTTGTTCCTAGCAGAAGCTCCTTGAAGTTGCAAGCTCTTCTAAACAACCTCCAGAGAAGGCCACATGACAGTTAAACAAAGGCTGCACAAGCTAAAAATTAGAAATAAAAGCTAAGTTTGGGTTCATGTGTCACAGAACCTGGACTTCTTGTAAGCGACTTACTGTCCTCCACAATTGCTGCATATCCACAACACCCACCCAACATCATCATATAATTGACCTTCCTCAGCTGTGTTTTGGTGCACACTCTCCTGTTTAACTACTGGGCACCACGAATATTTAAAGGAATTCAGGCACCCTTTCTTCAGCAATCCCTTGAAAAGAAGAAACCTGGATTATCAGTCACAGGCTACAGAGAAGGTGCTGATGATCTGGGTTAGTTGAAGGTTGAAGCTATTGCAGGCACAGAGTAGTTCAGCAGCAAGATCATCTCCTTTTCTACATTATCTGGAAATGTTTCTTGACCTCAACAGGGAGACAGCTCTACACCAAAAATCCATGCCTCATTGCTTATTTTCAGTGTTTGTCTAACATTTCTTTTGGTGGCTCTTCCCCAGCATAACGCTTAAATTCCACAAATACGGGAATAATATTTCAAACTACACCCACTTCTCTTCACATCACATTGCTCTATATTCAGTGGCGCAGTTCTGATATATTTGAAATGAGACCACTGCCTGCAGGAATTGTACTGGGGTACTACTAGCAGCTAAGAGAATCTAAACTCCCTCAGAATAATGTCACTGCCAAAAAATACCTGTACTCCACTCAAGTCTTCCCTGACATGTTACCTGACATGTTTCAAGCACTACAGGATGAGATGCTACTTAGATGTGAACATTCCACTGTGGTACTCATTGCTCCAATAGTGACTGATTTTCAATCACCACTGAATCTAGAGTGTTTTCAAGCCTCAATTTCCTGACTCCTATTTCCACAGAGAAATTGAATTTATGCTAGAATCCACTACTTTTTTTCCGAAGGCAGATACAATACTGGTTCCAACCAACTTGGAGCTGCAGTAAAGAAAAACACTGGAAATACTTTAAGCAACTGCAGATTGCCTTTAGGACTTGTGTATAAACATTCCTGGATCATTCAAGGAAGTATATTAATTCAAGACTTCCGGAAAAAGGTATTAGTTAAAATGTCTGCCATCTCTCCTTGCAGTCACCAGGTATATGTTTGGGGGCTGCTTGCTTGACTGCAGCACAAGGAAGAGTTGGCATTTTAAATTTACAAGCTGCAGGTAAACTTCGAAGATGTTACTTGCCATTGGCAATATTGGCTGTTCAATTTGCTGTCTTTATATCTGCTTCTTTCTTCAACACCTTTCCCCACACAGGAAAAAAAAAAAAAACTACCTAAGTACTCTTCAGAGAGGAGAGACTAAATCACAAACACTTCAGGGCAGGAAGCATGAACAACTTAAGCTCTTATTTGTAGGTTCTGTAAATGCTATTTCATGCAACTCAATATATGCATCACCCCACCTTTTCTACCAGCCACAGGCAAACACTGCATTCACCCCTCCACCCCTGAAGCCCACCGGGGGGGTTCTGGTATCTCTGACATCATCTTTAGGAGCGACAGACTCCAAAAGATTATTTTTAAAGAAACTGACAATTGTACACACAGCATACACTGTTTGCCTCTCCAAGTTATAGCCAAGATTTCCATTCTTTTCTCTAATAATAAATTCAAAGTGTGTACTGCATTTATATAAGAAGAACGTATAACCCAAGACTGCCAGCTGCAGCCCCACAAAGCCATCAAAAGTTTATTTTGTCTCACAAAAGAAAGTAAGCACCTTTCAGACGCATCACCATTTCCTTCTCTCCTGGATACAGATCCCTTCAGGCAGATTTGGCACACACAGTTGCATTAAGAGGACAGGATGGAGCAATTCTGTCAGTGCAGCAGATTAAAAAAGCCTGCCACCAAGAGGCTTTATTCCAAAGGCGATTCTCCTCTGATCCACAAAAGGTCTGCCAGCCACATAGCCAAGCAGAGGTTCCCAGATGGTGCTGGCAAAACAATCTCCACTTTCTCCCAACAGTAGAGCAGCATGTCAATCTCTAGTAAAAAAAAACAAAAAAACCAAAAAAACAGCCCTAACCCCTTGGCTATCAGTTCTGTAACATGCACTGCCCAGATTAAATAAATAAAAGCCTATCAACCACCAGCAGTTTCAAGACTTAGGTGAAGCTCTCCTACTCTTTGCAAAAAAAAAGCCATGAACTAAGCATTTAAAATGAAGATAAAGTGCTTGGAATAGCACATTGCATCTCTTTCTTAATGACAGTCCCACTATTCCCTAAGTTTGGGAAAGTTCTTCAAAGCAGCAATATGGTTTTGGCCAACTGATGAGTAGTTTGCTCTGGTGCAAGACAGGACTACCGCCACACCAGGTACCTCCAAAGTCACCAAAAACCAGCAGATTGCAGTTGGCTCCTCTTACAGACACATCTCTAAACAATCTTGGCTCCCAGTTCCTGGCTCTCATGACAGGTCCAGTCTCAAGTACCCTGGAAATCACACATGAACAAATGGACTAAGCAGCATTGCTCAAATCCTGCTGCACTTGCTTAGCTACAGTAAGATTTCCCAGAAGAGCTTTACTTTGTGACAGTTCTGCTCTCCTTCATTCCTGCAGCTCTTCTGCAAGTTTCTGCTCAAGACTTAGCACAGGCTAGTCAAAAATCAGAAAACAGGAACTCAGAAGTATTTCAACAATTAAGCTTTCTTCTGGAATAGAACCAACCATATAAAACATGCAATACAAAATATTTTCCTGATTTTAATTTTAAACTTTAAAAAAAAACCCACAATAATAAAAGGACCTTAATACATTGATAAAGCATTTACCAAGTCAATGAATAAAATGGTTGCGGTTTCTCTCAAAGGAAAAAAAAAAAACAAGTCTAAGTGGGAGATAATAGGCACAGCACCTTGTGTCACATTTTATGTCTTTAAGAAAAAATAACCAGGACGCTTGGACAAGTATTTATAAAAAAACCCAACAGTGGCCTGTGAGGATAAAGAGTCACATTTTTTAAATGCCAACTAGTCAGTAACTCATTGTGACATTTAAAACTGAGCTCAAGCACACTGGCAAAAGTAAGAAGTGACAACATTATTGAAGAGGGTTACAGTGAGCTGTCAAATTACCCTCTCTCCTCTGAGGATATCTACTACACCACCAGCATGTATCCAGCTCTCACATTCAGAGTATGAGAGCCAGGACTGAAACATCTGCTAGGCCTAACAAAGTCCATGTCACATTTTGGTGGTAACACATTGCTCATGTCTATCACGTAACACAGACAAAACAAATTCTCATGATTTTAGCCCCTTGGATTACTTGCTCGAAGCAAGAAATTGGCAGCCTGCCAGGCTTCCATTGGGCCATTCTGAGATGTGAGTACCAGCTAACCCTCCCTGAGCCAGGCTACAAACAACAGCACATGCAGCAGAACATGCAGATATCCTAAAAAGAAAGAGACACAGCCACCTCCTTCCCCATGGATAAATGGGATGACAAGCAGTGCAGCAGGAATCTCTGCTAAGTTTCCACCATTGCCACACATTTTCTCTTCACCTAAACACCAATTTACTTGCAGGAAGAAAGACTCACCTAATAGAACCTATTCTTTTTATTGTAACCAAAAGGGAAATGGGAAAAAATAGCTTGAAACTATACCAGTTTCAAGCTATTACTAACTATCAGGCATACATGGACAGTAGGAGAGATGAGGTGGCAAGAGGACTTTCAATAGCCAAAGAGCTCTTTCTTCTGACCAGCTTAAAATATTGCATTAAAATAAGCGTTAAAATACAGAGAAATCACATATATCTAGTAACTTTACAAGGAGTATCCAGTTGCAGATTTCTTTTTTGCACATGACTAAATTTAATGCATCCTTGCCATGTACAAGAAAAGCCTTGTGAAATGAGAGGTGCTAACATTTTCTAACAAATGGGATGACATTACAGAACAGGATCCTTTTTGTTACTCGTGAAAAGAACATGCTCTTGGTGAAATTGATTTCATACATAAAAGGCAACAATTTCAAAGACCAACACCGCTATTTTTGGCCAGTTAGTAGAAACCCATTTCTAAAGCTGATAGCAGCTCTGACGATTAATTACAAGCTAAAGATCAAGCATGTCAAATCCTTGTGAAATCCCTAGACATGAATCAGAATGACTCCTGACTCCTCCACAGAGTTCAGAGCAAGTATTCCCTCTTTTTGCAGATCATCTTTCAGTGCCTCTGAGCTGCACAGATTGTCAGCATGAATATTTTATGGAATAAGATCAAGGTAAATAGAGCCAGGAGATATACAATTTCCTGAGTTTGTGTACAACAGACTTGTCATGGGTAAATAACTGCTCAGTTAGGCACTTACATTACAGCCAGGTGAGTAGTGGGGAAAGACTCACAAAGGAGACTAAAACATACTGCAGGCCAAACTGCAATTCTACCAATCCACACCTGCAAAACTCATTTTCCACAACTGTGCTCAGCATTCCATAAAGGTTCCTAAGAAATTTATGCAGCAGCAGTACAGGTCTACAAATACATTAAAAAATCTCCAAACTATTATGTCATGATGTTCTTCATGCTGATTTAAGTCAGGGTAAGAGCTGAAGGACATTTCCTTGTGAGCTCACACACCCAAAGAAATAACCCAGCAGTCACTGTCCCCAAGGAAACAAATGGAGCAGTCTCCAATCTTCCAAGCAGGCTGAGCTAATCAACATATCTGAACATCTACTGCAGAATTTGCATAAGAAATCGATCAAAACAGTCTGTTGTTACGGATTCATTTTGCCAAAAAATTAACTGTAATAGGTTGGCATAGTAATGACTTGAAGTTTTCCACAATAACATGAAGTACTGATTCCCCTGGAAAAACAAAGTGGATCCTGATGTACCACATAGCCTTTCTGGAAAGGGTCCATGCCAACAACATGAGGTAATGTTGAAATTGCCATCTCCAAGCTTCCTAAGACTGGAGAGGAGGTTTGAAATCTATTTGGACTCAGATTAAATTCAGCAATCATTGCAGTAAAAAATATATTAAAAGAGCTTTTAAGTAGGGAAACTGCAACAGTATTTACTTATTTTCTTCTATTTCTCCTCCCTGGACTCAGGTGCTTTAAAAAAAAATAGCTTGGCAAACTTCTTACATCTACAAAGCCATATTGACTTTTTGACACTACAATAATTAAAGTCAACATAGAAAATACAAGCCAAAATAGAAAATCTAGATTCTGAAAGGAATATCAACTAAGTCAAATCCAACTTCTAAAAATAAAATCCTCAAGAAATGAGTCACCCATCCCCAAAACAAACGCAACAGGAGAGACAACTTATTCACTTTAGTTTTGCATTCTCCTCTGCCTTGTTTGTTCATTTCACATGCAAGGCCTACTGTAACCAGTTACTGCTAAGACTGTGGCATTTTCCAGCCAGCCACATAAACAAAAATCCATCTAAGAGGCATTCAGTTGCAAGGCATGTCGTCTTTCTCTGCTTCACCCAGCAGCCCACCTTCTGAAAGGACACATGACAGCCACAAACCAGGCCACAGTTAAATGTTGCATTTTGAGTCACCTTGTGATTCTCCAGCACTGGTGGGAGGAGTTCCCACATCCATAGCAATTTAATGGCCATGTTTCTACTCATTAGGAGAAAGGGGAAAAGCATAAGAACTGCCTTATCTCTGACAGGTTTCAGAAGTGGTATGGAAAGCAAGGAGACAACACGGCAGGCACCACTATTTCTAACTTCCCCCTAAGTGCCAAATTCCATCCTGACAACAGAGACCTTTTTAAGCCTCTGTGAAACATTAACGTGTGAGTTCCTTCCCAGAACTACATCAGTACATTATTCTGGTGTAGTATTCCTAGGATTCATTAAGGGCTTACACTAAAGAATTTAGATGATGCTTTTGGAGAAAGACCAAAGTACACCTTACGTTACATCAGGAAGCAAGCAGGCACAACTGCTGATCCTCACAAGGCTCCAAAATACCTGCCAGACAGGAGGAAAACCCCCACATCCAAGGTGCAGGCATACAAACAGCCCCTCCTCTCACCCCAAGCCAGCACTCAGGCAGCTCTGGCTTGCTCCTCCACAAGACACATTGTACACACAATTTGTATATGTTGGGGAGCACATCCGGACTTCTCCAAAGCCACAATCCACCATCCATCCTCCTTTAAACAATGGTGGATTTTAAATCAACAAACATTAGAATATCCTCTAAGAGATAACTAATTTGCTTATTCGTATGAACAATAGGATGTAGCTATCTCCTTTATTTTTACAGGAGTTTTTAAGCAAAGTTTTTAAAAAATATTAAAATTATTTTTAAATATTACATTATTTTAAGCAATTATTTAACATTTAGATGTTGGTTTCAAAAATGATTTATCAAATATATATATTTGATTTATTTAAGTACATTTCTTAAATAACTCCCTCTATAAATGTAGGGTTCAGAGGACTTGTGGCATTTCTAGGAGGCTTTTTTCAATGAGACTGTTTAGTTCTATGTAAATTAGGTTTAAAGAAGAGAATGTTTTATCGTTTTACAGTTAAGAAATCCTTTTAGGTAATCTAGAAAGCTTAAACCACAAGAAGAAAAAATCCTTGGTCATAAATGTGAGCCCATTTAAGTAAACAATAAACAAAATCTATCATTACACGTGATAAATGAGTAAAAAAGCTTTTTTTCCCCAGTTACTGTTATACTTCCCACACTCTTACAAAACATATCAAGAATTCCTCAGCCAAACACCTGCCCAATAGTAACACAGAAAAAAAGAGCCTTTAAGAAAGCAAACAGAACTGTATCACATCTAACTGTTCTATAACAGAAATACAAGAAATATCAGAGGCCTTCTGGCACTTTGGATGTTTATGCACAATGCACAAGTCTAGCACGTGTTTGTTCACTAACGGTTGGGACCTTAAGCAGAAAAAAACCCCACAAATAATCCCCAACCAACAGTATAAATCACTTATAAAAGCTCAACATTTACTGAGTATCATGGCCATAAAGCTGCCCAACAGAGAGAGCAAGACAAACTTCCTACTCATGTAGCAATCTAACCTGAAAAGCATCAAAATGTACCGCATGGAATCACTACTTGCAACAATGAAGACAAAAAACCTCTGCTATCAATCTTCAGCAACCAGCTCACACTTTTTCTACCCTGTTTTACAAACCACTTCTTCCTACAGAATCATTTCCAGGCCCTTACTTCAAGCCTACTATATTTGATAGATCAGCTGCAATATTTTGTTCATAAAACAATGAAACTCATACTAAATTTTACCCAGACTCCAAAAGCTCAGGTACCATTCCTTTACACTCGCTCTGTCAGGTTCTCCTGTGACGAGGCGTGAAGGTTGCCAGTGAAGGAGCTCTGGAACGTTCTGCTCTTCTGAGCACACTTGATCCAACTGCAGGTGTTTCCTCTCTCTAACAGACACCTTGATTGATCAGAGCTGTTCCTCCCTTGTTTCATCAGCAGGTTTACCTGAGGAGTAACAATAAATACCCAAATTTTTAAGGGCCAACATAAAATTATATTAAAATATAAAATAAATATCTATACTATTTATAAATTTAAATATTTGTCATTTATATAATAAAACTATACAGTTTAGCACTCTGGGGGCTAAATTTAAAGGGAGAACAAGTAGAAAGATGGGAAGCATGGTCTAGCCAAGAAATAAAAATAACTCAAGGCCCATCAGGAGTTTGAAAATTTCCCTCCAATAGTAAAGATCACATAGGCAAAATAGAAGTCTCCAAAGTATATAACAGAAACACTTTGTATAGTTACATTGGTATGTTCACCATTTAATTAACAGGTGGTCTTTTTCCACAGAGATTCTCCCCAGACACAAATCCAGGGAGGATGGTAAAGGCACTATTTCTTTACCCTATTTAGAGTTAGTCAGAGAACTTCACTGTGTTCGTGACTCATGTGCTCATGAAATATTACATGCATAGTAATATTTTAGAAAGATTATGATCCTCCTCCCCAAAATCCTGGATGGCCATTTTGGGTTACTCTTAACCTCTCTCCAGATTCGACTTCTCAACCCTTCCTTTAATCTACTTTTTAATTCTGTATCCTGACACAGTAGTTTTTCTCTTTCTGTAAGAGAAAAAGAGAAAAACTACTCTTTTGTAACCTGCTATCAAAATACCAGAACAACCATCTGACCATTTCCATAAAATAACCTTCCTCTGCAAAAGTCTTTAGTCAGAATCTTACTATTCAAACAAGTTTTTCCAAACAGTTTCCACTGCGGAGTCAAAGGGCCCTCTGCTCAGAATCCTTTTCCTTACAAGGATGGGGAGATGGATGGATGGTTCCTGTGCCTTGTAAAGGTCCAGTGCAATTCTCCTCTGGATACCAAACAGCTCTTACATCTAACCGGGGATGTAGTCAGAAGATGAGAGGATTTCTCTCTAGCAATGAAATCCTGCCCCTTGACAGATATCAGGCAGTTCAAATAAAATTTAAGGTTTAGCTCATGACACTCAGGATGCTGACAGATGATGAAAGCACTGTGACAGCAGCTTCAACTTGACTTTCTGTCTACACCACTGTACATTTTAAATCACTTCTGAACCACTAGAAATGGGCAGTGGTCTCTAAATCATCCATGAAAATACAATGGCATCCAGCAGGTGTTTGCTCAAGTTATCCCCCCAAGTAAGGGAAGGCAGTACTGAAACAGGCATATAGAGGATAAAAAGAATAGTTCTGTTCCTAAGAGCTGCCTCCTTTCCGTGTCTCCTCATTTCACATGAACCTACAAGAGGTCAACATTCAAGAGCTTTTCTTACAGTCTGTTCTTGAGCCCTCTGACTTGTTCTCATCTCAGTATATCTAGATATACTGAGTAACTCAATTTACAGTTACTGGAAATTTGTTCATCACTTTTATTATCTTCCAAGCTACTAGGCAAACCAAGTAGCGTATTCTGTCTAATAAAATCCAGGTCTGCCTGACCAATATATGACAGACATCTACTTCAGGAAATACTGCCAAAAAGAAGATATTTCCCTGGTTTACTAGGCATAGTGGACATCACATAAAGGTACTAGAGCAAAGCTATGAAAACCAGAGCAAGGCAAACAATGCTTGAGCCAGAATTGTTTCTCACACAGTAAAAAAGTCAGAACAATTAGGAGGAAGCCCAAGATTATTTAGATGATAACTAAACACTGCACTAGAGAAATGGATGGACTCTACAGAATTAGAGCAGCTGCCAACATTAGACCTAGGTTTGTAAACTCACTTTCCATTATAACTCCACACAAAACTTTGGAGCCTTTCACCACTTTCCCCAGAGGTTTTGGCTTTGATATTAGTTTGCTTGGTGCCAGTTTGAGTGCCACTGAACTTATCTTATAATTTATCTTCAGAATATTTAATTAGATCAACTTTGTGCCATATTAACATGTTTGGGTTTAACTTTTTGCCTTATTTAAAATTATAAAGTAGATAAAGAATAGAGCCTATACTTGTTTACATCATATTAGGCACATTTTCTGCATTCTGTGAACGCTTCCTCATTAGTTTTTCTCTGCTTGCTAGACTAATTTATCCACTCTAAAAACATAACAAGACTGAGTTCATAGACATGCTGAATGCTAACCTGGTAGTGATTTACTAACAGCAGAATTTACGGTCTAATATTAAAAATACAATTGATACCTAAACTCAATTTTTAAAAAAGAGAGAGAAAAATAGTTATCCCTTGACAGTGCCAGAAGATTCTCATTATTGAATATATGCACTGCATTTTTCTTACACGTTCGGCTTCAGAAACTTCACGTTTTAAATATCAGCCTTAGCAGAAAGAAGTCAATAGGCACAAGACTGTACAGTAGTAAAGCCCTCCAATTTCCACTAACTTCACTGAATACCACACCTTAACTTTATACAGGATAAAGATATTTATGGAATTCTATAGTGTTTGACAGTTCTAAGATCACAGGTTTGTCTTTGAAAAATGTACAAAACTGTATTCTAACTGCTGTTTTCAACATCACCTCATGCTACACAAAATCACAATGCAACCTTTTCATGCCCGCTGGATATATGAAATATTATTATTTGTTACTAAAATTTATTGTTGGACACTGTCATGATCTTTAGAAAGGTTAAAAAAATCCTTTGTTGCCCTTTAACAGAAATCGTTTGAAGTGCAAAAAAAGCCAGAATCAAAGCACAGCATTACAGTAAAGGAGAATAAACAGAACAAACCTTGTTAATGAATGATAAATAGATATTTTATCATAATGAGAATGGCTCCTGCAAATGGTTTTTACTTTATATTTAACAAAATTAATATTAACAGAACTTAGCAAAAAAGCCTTAGATCAAAGCTCATAGCATCATACTCTTTCAATAGACGTGCTTATTGTTTTTGTCCTTTTCTTTACTCTTGTCATTGATTATCCTTTTCCCTAGTCCTCCCTCCACCTTTGACCATCATTCATCACACATGGTCTTATACTGCACATCATCTACCCATAAGAGAAACCAGTGTATACTTCAGCTACTGATCGAATTCCAAGTACTCAATTAAACAAGTCTAAAATACGAAATCTTTTTCAGTTAATGTTACAACTTTCCTGCTGTCACTACCCCTATGTCACAGTATTACATTTTTTAATTTCCACTTCTGGATTTTTTTTTCCTGGATTATTTATTTCCTAATGGCTTCCATTGTTCTCTTAAGGCATGTTTTAAAGCTGGTTATCCCAGAGTTATTCCAAGTATTTCAGCAAGGTATGACATTAAGACTGAGGTTTACCTAAGTCATTTACTGAAAGCCAGGAGGGAAAAAAAATTTTAAAAAAAAAATCAAGACAGCTTTTTTCTGTAACCAACAGCAAAGAAAGATAAGCATGTTTGCTTTCCTTACTCCCATTTTTACAGTACCTCTGGTCTTAGCATCAATATCAAGTTGTTCCTTTTGCTCTTCCCTTGCTATTTCTTCCCCCACCAAAAATCAAAACCTGATGTCATCTAGATCAACTTTGCAATGAGAACTGCAGTGCCAGAGAATGGCTACCTGAACACAGAAACACACAGCTCAAAGCCTTCAACCTGTGCTAATCCTTCATGAGAAATCCTTCATTTCAGATGCAAAATGGCAACTTGAACTGCATTAAAAAATGCAGTTTTTTGATCTCTCCTTAAGTGCACAGCACACATTATTTTGCTCTGCACATACCTGTTCAAGCAGTCCATCATCAAGGCTTTCTAGCCTTTACTAGAAAGTGTCATTAACATGGGGGCTGGGACATTAAAGGTAGCTTTTACCATTAACTCACTTTAAAGGCACATTCTCTTTCCTTTTAAATTTACAGTGCACCTTTAGTTTGATTTTAGCAAACAAGACAGAGTCACAAGACAAGAAGATCAACCCAAAACTTCCAAAAGTGAATGTGACCTCTATAGATTGCATCCTGTTTTACCAGCTGCTTCATCAACATCTGTGCACCTAGGAGTAGCCTGAGACACAGCAAAGGACACACCTACTGCTAATTTTGATTCTGTTATAGTAAAAATTCATTAAGAGATTTCAGGGGAAAAAGAGCAAGGAATGAACAGTCTATAAAACATTTCAGTGGTATCATGATACAGCACATTAATAGCTTTAATGTGAAAAACAAATTACATGTGGGCTAATAAAAAGCCTTCTTTTAATTCCCTCTGCAGCACCTCCCCATGACTTGACCATCTGTACATTGATATATGAGTAAAAGTACTTGAATGTGTGGTGCCAAGGGACTAGTAGATTCATAGTAGCTGACTACAAGGGCACCATGCTGAGAACAGCCCCTGGACAACCTTCACCTCTGCACAAGAAGCCAAAATTAGCACTTCCCCCTTCAGCTGCTTCAGAGTCATGCTGACTTCACCAGCCAAAGAGTAATTTCATCAAACATCTGTCTGACCTAAAACAATACTTGAAAAGAAACAAGGATAGTTTGAAGGTAAGACAACTTGGGAAGATCCTTCCTCTGTAAAGATGCTACTGCACATGCACTCAGCTCAAAATGCACCAAATCTTTAAGCATTTTGCTTGCACTCCTCAGTATTTTACTTGAATAAGCTACATACAATCTTATGAAAATGATAGGAAGATTATGGTTGTGTACAGGATATTTATAAAACATTGTTTCTAGTACAAAATTTATAGCTTCAGAATTTTTCTAAATTCAAATTCATGACTTAGAAATTTGTAGGAAAACCATATGACATTCTCCTCTTAGAACTCAAACTTCCATGGGAAATAAAGGGAGGAAGAACTTGCAAAAGTATTTAAGAATATCTTAAATTGCTCTAAATCAGGAACTGTAGCAATTTTTTGGTTTTGACTCACAGCAAAATGATTTTACGAGGAAAACAGTTTCTCTGCAAACTTGAAGTGAAGGTTTCACCAATGCAAGTAATGAGAGATGGTTACTGTCAATGAATATTTCACCTTTGGATGCATTTTGCAATCCAGCAAACCATGAGCTATCAGGTGCATCTCATCTCAGTAACTTCCCTGAATACTCCTCACAGGATTTCTGACTTAGTCAGAACACGGTAAGGAGTATGGCCAAGCAGAAAAACCTCTTGGTAATGTTTGTTTTTGACAGAGGAGCAGAGCAGAGTTTTTACACTTTTGCACAGCAGTCCTGTTTTTGCTGGGCCCAAGTTACCCTACATTGCTCAGAATTTCTAATGTTAGGGTTGAAATTAGAACTAATTCCTAAATATACAAAATCCTAAATATCAAGGATGCAGTGTGTCCTTACAAGATAAACATCAAAAGCTCATACACTTTGTGCCAAATTAAAGGTTTTGAGTACAAAGATCTAACAGCACAAGATTTTATATATGCTTATACCAAAAAATATGAAGTGTATCTGCAACCTAGGGGTTGGAAATTTTTCATTAAAACAAGAAGGCCCTAGCCCTTAGATACTGTTTTGACATTCTTCTATTTTGATCTTAACGTGAAACAATTTATAACATCAAAACGTTGTTATATTTCAGAACTTTTAATTGTAGTGCCAAAATATATGATAATTATAATTTGCTTTTCAAATAATTTTTGAGAAGAAAGGAATAATAAAATCATCCTAATAAATCCACTAGGGGATTATTGTTGCACTGGAATATCAAAGAACTTAGGATGCATTGAAGATTTATTGTCACACAAAACATTGAAGTGTTAATGATCTTAATCTGAAACTGGGTGTTCTTCCTTTGATTAGACACTATACATCAGTATGACAGTCCTAATACTTTCCGGTTAGACTGATAAATGAAACTGATTTTGTTACATTACTCAGTATGTCTGCAAGTTGATATAGAAATAAAATTATTTCCTATAAATGTTCAATTATAAGCTACAGAAAAATGCAAGTACAGTACAGCTGTTTCTTTACTTTGCAGTGCACACTGCATTACAAAATGGATGAAGCAACTTCCCACCCCCCAAACATGAGAAAACTACGGTAGCCTTTCCTCTGAGCTGATGTTCCTCCTAAATGCTTCAGTTCAAACTGATCAAGGTATTTAACATTTGAATGATCTTACTAATTTAAGCAACAGTACTGTTCATGTGCTTACAGCCAGGAGCATACACACATCACCTCACTGACTGAGCTTGGGCGAACTGCAAGTCCACAATTACCCTGGAATTTTCACCCTGTAGTTTACAAGCAGCTCCATCTTATGTTTTTCAGCACGACTCAAACACAGCAAGAACAATCACATATTTCCTAAGACAATGAGCCCTTGTTAATTCTTCGTTTATCCTTACTAAGAAAACCTAGGAAACCAAGCTTTATATTGTAAATGGATAAGCAAAAGAGAGCAAAAATTTTTCCTAAGAGCTATATGGGAATGAAATCACTTAATTCAATTCAAATTATTTCATGCATACCAAATGTTGCAAAGCAGGCATGAATGCATTCATGCCTAGGCACAAAGTATTTATGCTGAAAAATGCAATCTTTCACTTGCACATCAGCGTAAGTTAATAAAAATCTTTCAAAAGCTTCCTCAGTATTTTTCAGTTTTCAAATACAAATTTAGATAACATCCATCAAGAATTCACATATGCAGAACAAGCACAGCAATAACAAATGAAAAACCAATTCTCCGAAGCAATTTAATTCTTAGTACGCAAGATAATGCAAACAAAACTAAAAGCAATAACTAAAAAAAGGCATTATTTTCTCTTTTCATAAAAGCTGATTATAACTCCTTTAAGAAAAAGTATGATCTCCCCAGGCTTCATTGTCCTAGCTAAGAAAGATAAGAAAGTGGCATTTATTTCTGGGATTCATACAGTGGGTTTGTGCCCCGCTTGGGCAGGGTGCGGAGGGCAGGGCTGAGCAAGCTCAGCCGGTGTCTGCAGCATCTGCTCGTTCAGACCTCCCCAAGCCGCACAGCAAACACAGCACTGCTGCACCACCACCTTCCCAATGCATTGTTTCTACAGATGATCTCATGCCATGCCATTTGTAACAAGAAACTAAGGAAATCTAGGATCAGGTGGCTTCAGAGAATGCTCACTGATTTACAAGGGTAATTTCCCATAGCAGCATCTAGGCGGGTTAGTGAACTATGAAGCATTTTCCTTTCAGTAAGGGAATGGAATAACATGCTGACAGAACTGACTGAAAATACTTAATTTCTCCCTCTTACATAAGAATATTTAATGTGGCTTCTAAATGACCCAACAGAGAGGGGCATTCTTTCCCTAGATAAAATACATGACCAGGAGAAGAAAAAATATGTTTTTTGAAACGACACTCCCTAAACTATATTAGTTTTTTGCCACCAGCCTTCGAAATTCTTTTTCAACATCATGGAAGAAGGCAGGAAATTCCATGACCACAATTAAATCTAAGTAAACAAGGCGGATGCCAAGGTTCATGAAGTTGAATTCTTCAGCTGACAATGACCACAGCGGTATCAGAGAGAATATGACAATGGCTGACGTCGGCCAATGGTCCACAGGAGATAACTTTGACTGCTGCTGAGTGATGAACAACACACATCTCTGAACAAAATGACCCTGACCCATTCCTCACTGTACAATCATGCAGCAGAAAGACAACCAGGAACCAAAGAAAATTCCCAAATAACCTCACAGTGAAGCCCCCCTGGCAGCTCTGTACTGCTTTCATTAAGAGATGTCAGACCACAGCTGTTATTAGTGACATGCTCTTCACAACGGTACTCCATAGATGAATTTTCATGTAAATGGCTGCATGAACAATTTGAACATGCTCTAATTACAGAAGAAATTTCCAGCTACAGTAGAAAATTAGACATCTGATGGAACTGAGCAACTGAAAGTATTTATGTTATATATATTTACCAGTATTTTTATAATAGACAGGTATCACTCTATCCTGCATCTAAGCAAACAAATATTTAGCATAGCCTGCTCACCTCTGCAGCATAACACTAATGACAAGCTTCTTTTAAAATTAATTTGTATTATTATCACTCTTATAATAACACATTACTGTCATTAAGTGCAACTCGGAAATAAAAATCTGCTGCTTAACATGAATATTGCTTTACGTTGGTTTAAAGAACACAACTCTGAAGAACTTCACAGCCTCTAAACTCATGTTTAGATAACATCAGTAGATCCTTTTTGCCCATATACAACTTCCCTGGATCTGGTTTAGCAGCAGCACATTTCCCTAAACGACACAACTCTGCGTATAGAGAGGAACTTGTCTATCTAACTGGACTGCCAAGAACTCATGGGCTTGCAGTGACTACAGGCCTTCTGTGGCTGGACAAAGCCTTCTGGAGACTACCAAAAGCCAGAAACAGAGAGGCAGACTCACCCTAACACAGTGGCTTAGTAACTCAAGTTAATACATCATCAACAGCAGCTCCTCAGCTTCTGGTTCAGACCTGACCCCAAGCCACACACCTGGAGGCACCATGGGCAGGGGGAAGTGGCAATGCAGGAAAAAACTTATCTATCAACTTATCTATCAATATTTCCTGAATTACTCTAAGATGATCCAAATACTACAAGCAATACACAATTCTGGGGCTCTGCATAGTTTGGATGCTGATAATGGTATTAAGCTCCAAGACAAGCATATAAGGAACAGACTTGGCTCAAAAAAACCCTTTTGTTTATATTTTTTTAGAAATCACCATTTCCCCTGGCCTTGGTCAGAACTTCTTCCATATTCCCTAAATGCCAACAAAAGCAGGAGACATTGGCTCTAAAATTGGCCTATTCAGGAAAGTAAGATGCATTTTCCAGATAACACATTCAAGTAGTCTCTGCTGAGTACACTATGATTCATGATGGCAATTAATACAAACTAAAACAAAAAAGATGATAAAATGTTTCAGGTTTAGATATTATTGCAAATTCTGTTTTTAAGGATCAGAGTTTTTCCAAGAATGCTCAGTCAGTCTCCTGCAGCAACCACCTTTTGAACTATCAGTCTGAATTGTCCATGGTTCATCTTGAAATTAAAGAAAATCCCTGGTGGCAAAAGGGAGGACTCAGCCAAAACCTGTCAATTTCATTCTGCTGCCAACTTGCTCTCAATCTCTCCATTATTCTCTGGAAGCTCCTCTACCAACTTTTCTTTCTTTTCCCATATTAAGGGACAGAGGGATGGCTTTTCATATGTTTGGAGCATATTCAGAGAAAATTTTCATAGAGCTACTTGTGTTTTATTGTTACCACATTCTCATATTATAGAATACCATCTAAAACAGCCTCTTCTTTGGAATAAATTTGATGTCACCACTGATGTGCCCACTGTCCTTTACTGCTATCCAAATAGGACCGAATGTTGGATGATCTTGTTTTATTGTTCTAATATTGAGAAGAAAGAAAAGTCAGTTAAAAAGCTTATTGCTGGAAAATTAATTTCTTATGATACTAAGTGAACAGAGAGACAGACTGCAGCTTCCTTATAAAGGAGGTTACTGGTGAACTGCCTTCTCTAATTCACACTCAAATAAACCCATTCTGACAAATGCTCTAAAACACATTTTAAATGGGAGCTTAGTGTCTTATCTCACTGTTGAGATTCAAGTGAAAACCTTCTTTTAGTGTTAAAAGAAATAAAAACTACATTAGGAGAAAGGAAATTTCCCCATACAAAGACTCCACACAGTACTCCATGTACAGCCATATGTCTATGAAAACTGGATTTATACAGTATCCTACACTGGAATTCCTTTACTGACAGCACAAAGTACCCAGTAACTGCAGAGTCATCTTGCATCAGCATGCAACTTCCCTATCACAGAAAAGGTGTTTGATGCCATTTCAAGAGTCCTGTTTG
>VXBR01000465.1:217131-247820 GCA_013400215.1 Cisticola juncidis | reverse complement strand
TATAGATATAATTAATTAATAATAATATATAATATATATTACAGCAAACAGCAGACCTGTGTCCAAATACATTTGTTTTTTAGCCTGTTATCTCTATTTGATTTTCAGAAGGATGCAGTGGCTGAGGGTGGCTTTGCAGCCCTGCTGTCTGTCTGTCTGTCTGTCTGTCTGTCTGTCTGTCTGTCCTGCCTCAGCACTGAGCTGGCAGCCCCAGGAGAGGGCAGAGCAGGAACGTGGAAAATTCAGTGTGAGCCCAGCACAGCCCATTCTGAGCAGCGCTGCCACCTTTGGTTAAGGCTGTTTTGTGAAGAGTAGAAACGTCTCGTTATTTTAGAGATTTTGAGTCGATTCTAAGTGACTGGCACGCAAACAGCCTCCCTGTATTTTAGCACTGAACCCCTGGAAAATTTCGAGTTCCTGGTGATTTTCTGTGTAGGAGAAACACTGGTTTGCTGTAGTTCAAAAGTAACTTTTTTGTGAGGAACTCGTATTCTGGGGGCTTTTTTTAGGTTTCAGTACTTTTGTAAAATAGTGAATGCAACGGGCAAAAAAAAAAAAATTAAAAAGAAAATTACTGAAACTTAAAGCCTCTGGCACTCATTCAGTCAAGACACTTTGGGTTAAATTTCCCTTTTTTCTTAATTGTTTATTAAGGAATAAATTCTTATGACCCCAGTGTGTTTATTCTATGTTCACAGCTGGCAGCAAAGTTAACAGTAGCCTTCGAATTTTTGTTTTATAAAGCAGCCAAGAGTCAGAGATGAAAAACTGAGGAGGTGCAGGGGGTTATTGCCACAATCTGCTCCAAGCCATGGATTTTTTATGTTCATTTGTCAAGGTCAATGTGCTGAACTGGGAAAGGCCCTTGAAAAGAAATACAGCCCTCACTAATGAAACCCAGTAATCAATAATGGTTCTTGGCTTCTTTGGTTTGATTATCCTCTCCTTTGCTGATTATCTGGTTTAAGGTTCACCAAATTTGAGTTTCTGGGTTTAAATCTCAGCTTTGTGTGCACATCCCAGGGTGTGCTGAGAGGCACTGGAGGAGCAGTTCAGGTAGGACCCTGCGTGTGCCCCTGGTCCAGCTGGAGTTTCTGTGACACTCACTGAGCCATGCTGACATTTTATCTCTTCTCTGTATGAATCCATTCATGAATTTCACCTAGTCCTGCATTTATTCCCACTTCAGGGCAAAGCTGTAAGTCCCTAGTGCACTTCCTAATGTGCTTCCTATAGAATTTCACCTGCTGGAGCTCTCTAACAACATAAAGGATTTATGCATGAATTAATCAGTGTACAGTGAGAAGCCCATTACTTTTTTGGCTCACCAAGTCTCAGTTTCTGGGTTTAAATCTCAGCTTTGTGTGCACATCCCAGGGTGTGCTGAGAGGCACTGGAGGAGCAGTTCAGGTAGGACACTGAGTGTGCTCCTGGTCCACCTGGAGTGTTTTTGTGACACTGCACTGAGCCATGGTGACATTTTATCTATTTCTGTATGAATCCATTCATGAATTTCACCTATTCCTGCATTTATCCACACTTCAGGGCAAAGCTGTAAGCCCACAGTTCTTCCTATAGAATCCATCTGCTGGAGCTCTCTCTAACAACCTCAAGAATTTATGCATGAATTAATCAGTGTACAGTGAACAGCCCATTACTTGTTTGGCTGCTCAGTCATGCTCAGGATAAAGCATTACTGAGAAATGCCACCTCGTTATACATCTTGCTCTAATTTACAGGTGTCTACAGGCCATTTGTCTCACCAGCAGAGGTGTTTTTCCTCTGGATACCAAACAAATAGGTTTTAAAAGCACCATTACTGCACTAAACTCTCGGGATGTTTTTTAATAAGACCTGCCAGTGATAAATAACATTAAAATATGATCTCAGAAATTAAATAACCAGGAATAACAGCTGATAATTTGCTGATAATTTTGTCCTCAGGAAGAAAGTTAACTCCTTAAAAACTTGAAAATATCTGTTTTTCAGTGTATCTAAATGCAAAATATTGAAAGATAAAAAAGTATCAAAGTAACACTTAATCTTGCTTCATAACCAAAAAAAAATTGCCAGAGCCAAGGTTAACCCTTAAAACTAATCTTCTGTAGCACAGCCCCACCATGGAGGCATCCATTAAGTGGTAAAAAGTACAATCAATAAACACATAACAGGAAAAGTCATTCTTGGCTGTCAGTATTTTTAAGTTTTATGTGCCATTGAATGAAGAAAGTCAATTTGGGGTGTCCCTGGATTACATTTGCTGCACAGATTTCATGGCATGAGGATCCTGCCCTGAGTAAGGGTTGATTGCAGAGTTCTTCCACACGAGGACCTGAAAGATGTGGTGAATTTTATACACACAGGTTTCATGTGTGCCCTGTCCTGTTCAGCTGATAAAGTTTAGGGGTTCTGATTTCCAAGTTTGTGATTTGAATTGTAGGAGCTGCACTGCCATGGGACAAACAAATGGCCCAAACTCCAAGGACTGTGCACACCTCAGAGCACTGACAGGGAGCTGGCAGTGCCACATCCTCCCTGATGGACAAAAACCAGTCAGTGTGGGGCTGCAGCAGCTGTAATTAGCAAAAATTAGCAGGAATTAACAGGAGCATCTGGTGTCAGCAGCAATTAGCTGTCACATCTTCAAGGATCTCCCCCTGGTTCCATGACTGCTCCCCTGGCTTCCTTTTACTGCCACCACATGAATCCCTCAGTCTGTCTCCTTTTATCTTTGGAGAAGTCAAACTTTGCCTTGCCCAGAGAACTGGAGTTGCCTTGAGATGAACAAGACCTGACAATTATTCTGGCATGTTGTAAAATCTAAATGTGCAACACCCAAAATGAATATTATTATCTGGTCAGCGTGTGGAAATGCTAGTAATTGGGGTCAGTATTTTAAAATCATAAACTAGGGGTGAAATATTGGATTCAGGAGAATCATTTACTGCTGAGTGAAACATCATCTGCACTCCACTCCAATTAGCTGGATTACACAACTGCAGTTTACATGGCAGGGATGAAATACTGTTAATGACTCCTGTGAAAACCTTCAGTACAGCCAGCACTCAGGAAAGTCAAAAGAGTGGTCAATAAAGTTGGTTAATTTATTATTATGGGGTTTTTTGTTGTTGTTGTTTGTTTGTTTTAATGAGAAGATGTGTGGGAAGGATTACAAGTTGTACCTGTATTTTTAGAAACTTTTGCTCCTCTTCAGTCTCAACTCTTGACCCCTGCCCTGATATTTACCCCTCATTCTTGAGTGCCCTGCAGGCTGAACCACATGGGCACACAAATGCACATTTATGTGATATTTAAGATATTTAAGAGGTCATTGCTCAAAATAAGTATAAATAGGTGATGCAGTCCCTGCAGTAGAGGAACAAGTCCCAGGAGCATTATTGCCAAGCATTATTGTGCAATGAAAATATAGAATATCTGCTCAACCTCCCTGTTTATTCATGCTGGGGACTTTGGGCAGTAAAATTTCCACAGCTATAAGCAGCAGAAATAAGGAAGGACTCCGGTACTCACTGCACCATAAAACTAAAGCAACTATCTAAAAATAAGATAAAAGTCATAAAATTCTAAACCTGTGTAAGGGCAGAGCACCAGTGAAGTGTGAACGGTGCAAAGCCTCTGGTTCTGTCTGTATGGAAGGAAAACTATCATAACTATTAACCTAAAATAAATTTGTATAAAACAAGGAAAGTTTCTAACCAATTTCCTGCTTCTTATCTTTGGCTCTGTCAAACACACCTTTAGGTTTGTGCATGGTTGGATTTTCTGTGTTTTCTTTCCCAGAATCTTCATTCCCAATTTCAGTACCTTGTTCAGTTTTCCTTCTTCCTAAAACCCTCATCTAGCTTTACTTATCTTTTTATTCTAAAGGTGTAAGTTTGATCTTTATCCCTTAAAAACTTGGATATCAAAGGAGCTTCTATTCAGTTTGATATATATGAAAAAGACCAAGATGCCTTCCAGCAATGGTCATATCAGAAAGCTCTCAGAGCCCAGCTCTTGGAGGTGGGCAGGATATCTGAAATAAAATCTTCCCCCATGGATTTCACTCAGCTCCTGTAAACCAAGTGCAAGTGCAAAAAGAGAACAAGATACAGGCTCAAATATGACATTTCTGCAAGTTTCAGTTGCAGAATGCTAATTACTGCATCCTTTAACATGCTGGGCAATTAACTTACCATTTATTGGGTAATCATATCTTCTTTGCTAGATTTCTTTGAGGTTTTCTCCTAGGTTTTATTGCAATTTATTTTAGACACTGCACTTCACCTAAGTTTGGTGGAAAAATCAGAAACTTATTATTGGGCCCCTAGGAATCAAGTTAAAACCACTTTTTTCTTGCCATATATCTCACGTTGGGAATGACAAAAAAAAAAAAAATCCAAATATGGTTAAACTTTTTTTTGCATGGTAAAAGATTGGCATTTTCTTAAGTATATTTTAATACAAAATGCCTAAAAGAGGTTTTTAGTGACCATTTCAAGATAAAGTGATTGACAAATCTGCAGCTGGTGTGATGAACTTTCTTTGGGAAGGCATTTTGCTTTTCTCACACTCATTGAATTTACACTGGTGTCAGTGTGATCAGAACTGGAACCCAATTAATTAATGATCAGAACTGCATCCCAATTAATGATCAGAATTGGATCCCAATTAATGTTGTCAGAGCTATTTTATCAGAGGGATGGAGCAGGAAGGGTCAGCTGAGTCCTATGGACTGTGGCCTGTTAAATGGACAGAGATTTTTGCTGAATAAATGTTTCACACTCTGTACTTCACATCATTAATTAATGACCCAGCAGGGGCCAAGACTGACAACAACAGCTCTGCTCTGGATGCTCAGAAAACAAGATTTATTTTCAAGTACCTGAGGTAGGATTCAAAGCACAGCCCAAGAGAACAACAATTTCATCAGTAGGGGTTTTCCTGGCAGCAGATTTAAATAACTGAATATTCCCTGTTTCCCTTCCCTGCCCCATGGCCTGGTGTTTCAGTATTTCAGTAATTTTCAGTATTTCACCCATGATGACTGCTTACCCTGCCCAAACCTGAACCCATATTCCTCAAAAATTCCCTTTTCCTGGCCATTTCTTGTGCTGCATGAAAAGTGCCCCATTTTTTTTTATTGTAGTAAATTCAGCAGCAACTGCAGCCTGTTTAAATTCATTTTAGCTAAACATACATTGCTGCTTCTACAAGCAGAGCCTGGGATTTTCAGAAGTGCTCTCCTCTCTTTTCAGTGCCAGGGGGAACAGAAGGTTAAATATTGTGCTTTAAAAGTGAGCCTCTTCCATCTGGTTAGCCACCCTTAGACCCACTTCAGTCTGCCAGGAATAACCTAAAATTGTTTCTATTTTTCATCTGTAGTTAAAACACTAACAGGCATAATGAGAACAGGAGCTTTTATAAAATTACTGACTGCCAGGATGATGAATTTATTCTCTCCTGTTAAAATGAGGCTGTGTTTTAGGTTTGATGTCATCCTGTGCTGCTTGGCCATTATTCTGCTTTTAAAGTAGCTAAATGAACTTTTTCTTAATACTCAAGAGCACTATTCTTGCTGCTATATTTCAGATTCTCACAGAGTTTTCATTATAATACTTTATTTTCAAGAGCCTGTGACTTCATTGCAAAAAATCCTCCAGGCAAAAAAGATGGATCACAGAGTCTCAGCTTGGGAGTAAGTCAAGAATGGCTTATTTAAGTTGATTAAAAAAACATAGCATGAATTTTGATGAATTTATTTCCAGGTATTATCTGTACACATTAAAAAAAAATGTCATTCAGGATTATTCTTTGTGACTAGATCAGCTCTCAGTCCTTAAGCAAGCATGAAAGATTTGATTTGTGTTTACCAGCACAATCCAGAGCTATTAAATCAGTTTATGTTAAACGTGGAGTTTTCTAAACTCATGATCTTCTAATGCTGAGAAGTTTGAGGATTTGGTTTCTCTTAGGGATTTTTTTTAATTTGGTTTCTGTTTATTCCTTTATTTATTTGAGGTCTATTTAAATGTGTCTGTGTGATTATCTACTTAATAATTTTGTTTCATAAACTGGTAAGTCTATTTATATTGTACCAAATAATAAATTAAATATTTAATATATAATAATAATAATAATAATAATTATATATTAATTAGATAATGTCATATATTATTTTCAATACATATTAATTATTTAGTTGTCATCTCTTGTAAGAGTAATTAAGGAATTTGCAAGTTCCCATGCAAAAAAATCTTGGCATGAGAACTCGTTAGCATAATAACCTTTTCTTGGGTTGAAAAACAAATGAACCTGCAATAAAAAGGGATTTGTCTCTTGAAAATCAGTAGAGAAAATATGTTAAAAATCCAAGAACACAGAGATTTGATGGACAAGTAAAACACCTTTTACTAACCCATAGAGTAACTGGCAGGAAAGCTGTTAACCAATTAAAGTTGAACACGAGGTCTGTAAAAACTGTACCAAATGAGTTGTGAAAATAAAGGATTGGATTTTCCTGCATGAAGGTGATGGAGTCTGACTCATTTCAGCAGGGGAGGGATGATATTTGCCCTAGAAGAAAAGGAGATTTCAGTGGTTCCAGGTGACCCCAGTGCCAGACAGGAGCAGCTTTGGTGCCTTTCCCTGCACATTTTTGCTTCACGACCTTTCCTTGATAACCCAAATTTTTCCACGGTTTTGTCCCCCATCTCTGAATGAGTTTCTGCCATGGGGAGCTCTCTGGCTCAATATTCACGAAATGCTGGTTTTAACTGGAGCTCTGAGGATGATTCCATGGTCTGCAGCCCTGCTGGTACTGGAAGGATGCTGTGATCCCACAGCTCTTCACTGGCAGAGGACAGGATGAAACTTCTTCCCTTTCCCAGCCCCAGGGCCTCAAAGGTCACTGAAGATGAATGGAGTTGTCTTGCTGAGCTGTTTGCTCCTTTTTCTTTCACTTAAGTGGTGAATCCATGTTTTCTGATGGAATACCATTGTTCTTTCCTTGAACTGTGAATATTCTTCATTCTTACTCTTGTGCAGGACACGTTTGATCTTGCTGGGGTGCATGTGGGCAGTGTGGAATATTTCTAAATATTTCTAAATATTTTAAAATGCAGGAACACTAATAGCCACATTGATTTCTTGGCCTTTTTCAAGTGCTGTGTGTGCTCACATGTGAGCCCTCATTTTAAAACCACTTAGACAGTTGCACATGCAGAATGTTCACCATTGTTTATCATCCTTACAGAAAATCTATTTATAGGCAGTGAAGCCTGCAGTGGACATTTTCAGGATTCATTTAGGCAATGAAAATAAGTGCATGCATTTACATTGCTGAACAATATTCCAGTTCTGAAAACTGACAATAGATTAAATTAACAACATCCTTGTTATGGATGAAATTCTGCTTTTCCATGCAGATCTGCATTTAACAACCAGGTGATAAGGCTGCTAAAACCCATTTTATTTTATGTGCTTTTTTGGAGTTCCAGAGTGGATGAAAGGTCCATGTAAACACTGTAGTTAGGTGCTTCATAAAATTGTTCTGCTGATCAGAAGGATCAAAGGATATCAGAAGAAATCAAAGATAACAGAAGAAATCAAAGATATCAGAAGAAATCAAAGGACACGAGGCTGTCCACAATCACCTCAGCACCAGGGCTGCTGGAGGTGTTTAATTCTGTCTCTATCCTTCTGCACAGCTTGGTGAAACCAGTTAATAAACAGAATATGTTAAAATATAATTTTAAAAATAAAATTTAATATAATTTCTCCCAGTCTGCAGAGAGATATTTTGTTTTAAAGTTACATCTGTAAGAATCCAACAGTTCAATGGCTGCAATTCATGTAATAATTCATACAGAATAAACTTTGATTTTAGCAAGGAGGTTTTTTGCTTTATAAAATAATATGCAGATTTCATAATCCCTGTTTTTGCATATTTAAGTGTTAAGTCAAGTTTAGATTGAAAATATGTAGAAGCCTAGTTGAAGCTGGATAACACAGTCAAGGAGAATGGAAATGGGCAAAAGATTCATTTAAATTCAGGTAGTTTTCACTGGAAAAAAAAATTCCTATTGGCAAGGGCAGTCAGTTAACTTTTTAAATCAGTAACATTGCACAATTCATGTTGGTGATGAGCAAAGTAATATAATAAATAAGGATATCTTTTGTTGGCCAAGACAAGCTTAGCAGGGACTGGTGCAGGACTTAGGGACTCAAATCATTATCAGAGTAAATTAAATAAGAAATAATGTGGATACGCTTCATGCAGTTGCAGCAGCAAATTCAATTAAATTTTAAAGTTTAAAATCAAAGTTGCAGTTTTCAGTGGTAGGTCTAATGGAAATATGGGCTTCCTGAGTGATAATCTTCCTTTGCTAGTGAAGGGCATTATGATTTAAGAATATCAGCTTTTAATATTATTTTTCATTATTGTTATTTTAAAGCTTCCAAGATAACTAATTGGTGCAGTGCTTGGGGTTATTTTCCCTTTGTTGGTAGAAGAGATACATAATTTTTATCCATACTGACAATGTCTGAAGGAAATGAATTTCTGAAGGTGATGACATTGCTGCAGACTAAAAGGCAGAGGAGAGGAAGAGGAAGGAACATTTGAATTAACTGAGAACATCAGAGTAGAGAACACATCTAGAAGGTTCTAATCTAAAAGTTTCTTTTTCACTATTGTTTTCTTACATGCTTTATTTTTTATGCTTTGCTGTCTCAAGAATTTAGGAGTCCTCAGCTTCAAAGTATCTATATTTACCTCAGTTTTTAAAATTTTGAAAGTTACCCATGGAAATGTTTGATTTTTGCTTGTTTACGTAAAAAATTAGATTTTGAGTTTTCCATGAAATGGGATAAATCAGTCTGAAAGAACTGAATCATTAAATAATATTTTTTCAATTTCCTGGTTTTGAATATTTTTATTTGAGCACTACATTCAAGTGTTATTCAAACATAATGTGAGGAAATGCATTGTTGTGAAATATCATTTTACAAAATTAAAATGGAGCTATATGGGTTTACATTTGACAGTAAACTTGCTGAAATAAAGCCTGTGAACTTCCAGTTTTAATTTCTGCATGTCCCATAAAACATTCTTAGAGGAATATCTGACAGACAACTGTGCAAGATCAGGTACCAGCAATTATTGGTTGGGTTTGGGAGCAAAGTAATTAATTTGAATTTGGGTGGGAGAAGCCTCCAATTAAATTCCTTAAAAAAGGAATTTAATTCCTTGTTAAATTTGCAAAGTGCAGGTGCAGCAGATTGTCTACACTGCTGTTTTTATTTCATTTTTTTCCATACCTGTGTATAGAGTTTTTACTTGCCACTGGATGTAGTTCCCTCAGGATGAGTCAATATTTCAAATATTAAACCTGTCTCCTGGAAATGCGATATGCAGAAGAGATAAACCATCTCAGGTTTATTTTATTGCAAGTTAAAGATAATAATTTGTGTGTATCCTCACAGCCCTCAGTCTTCAGAGTGCTCCCTCCTGGAGAGTAAAATATAAATGACTTAGGAGATTTTATTTGATGTGTTTTGACACTGCCTGTTTAAGGCATCATGTGATGATTGATAAGTTAGGTAATACAAGACAACACTTTTAAAGTGGATTTCTAACTCTGCATTTTAAAGTTGTCTTACATTGCTGATGTTTTCTAAGCTCTCTTTAGCACAGTGCACAGGAGCTATTTCGTCTTTTAGAAGAAATTTCTAAAGAAAGAAGAAGAAAGAAATTTCTTATTTCTTGTTTTAATGTGTGTTCAAGAGAAAATAGGCTAAAAAGATAAAAAAGTAATTTCTCATGGATACATGCCTTGTAGAATCTTAAATACATGACACAAAAAAATTCTAAAAATGTGATTTTACTAGAATTTGTGTGGGTTTTATTCTCACTTTTTAGTGTCTGCTCTGAGGTGAGTTAGCTGTGAAAAAGGCTGAGTCCTGTGCATGGCTCATCAGCATAAAAAAGTGACCTTAAGGGTGCAATTTAGCAATATTTAAACTTCTCCTTAGTGCCCTGCTTTTTATTCAGACTCTCCAGTTATATTCCAAATACATTTTACCCCAAAAATGACCAAAACCACCTAAAAATACAGATTTTGGGATAGGGCAAGCCCATCATGCTTTGACAATATTCAGCATTCATGTGCTCATTATTCCCCTTAAAGATATTTTCTANTTTTTTTTTTTTTGTCAAGTGCTGAAATGTCATTTTTGTAGATAAGTGACCAATTTTTGCTTTTGTTGTTTTTTTTCTCTTGCCAGGTTGTGATTGCACCAACCTCTTCCATTCTTTGCACCCAACTTGGTCTTTGCTCTCAGCAGCGTGAACACTTCCAAAATCAAGTAGAAGGCAAAAGAAATACACAAAAAAATTGAGTACTATTGTGATATTTTGAGGAAATACAACCTACAAAGTCTGTCTTGGAAATTCTTTTAATTAGGAGAAAATAAAAAAGGAAGTCTCATAGGTTTTAATTATATTTATTTACCATGTAACTGATAAACATTTTACATTGAGACAGGGTCTGTAGGCACATTTTGGGGAAAAAAATTAAAATCTTTGAGGGGTTTTGTACCTTAATGCAAAGACTTGCAGAATTCTATGAAGCAAACTGAATTACTGAAGCAGATAATAGGCAAAAATATTCTGATGGGAAACAATTGCTTAAAATCTAAGAAGCAGCACCACAAAAGAGTTATTTTTCCTATTTTTTTTTCAATCATATTAATTGTAATTGCTACCATATAAAGAATGATTCCTATTACAAGATGTTCCTAATATTCCTTGATTATTTATCACACTGAGCCATTGATAGGTAATCCAAAGGATTTGTTCTCCTTGAGAGTCTGCATTGGAATTTTCAATTTTCAGTTTCATTGATGCTCTTTAGCTGCTGGAGGCCTCTCTGGCCTCCCCCTGGGGCAGATTCTCTGTCAGGGGAGTCTTTTCTGATTTATTTTTTTGTAGGTGCTGGTGACTTAAAAGTGCCTTTGTGTCTGAAATTGGTGTATTATGTGTTTAGAGGATTTTCATGATGTCAAAGGAAAGGCAAGTACCGAAGAAAATAGCTCCTGTTTTTCTCTACAAGGTCCTTTTCTATTGATTGGATTTTGGAACATTTTTACTCTTTGTGATCTGGTCTGTTCTTCCATGACTGGGCAGCTTTTCATCTATGAAGTCACGGTTAAGAAACATCATTTATAAGAAAAAGCAGTGGTTGTTGATTGTTTTTATTTGGTTGGTTTTGGGTTTTTTTTGTTGTTGTTGTTCTTGTTGTTTTTTGTTTGTTTGTTTGTTTTTTTAATTTAATTTAATTTAATTTAATTTAATTTAATTTAATTTTTTTTGTGGTAAGGCACTAGACCAAGCAATGAAAAAAAATATTTTTCTCTTATACAGAGAAGTGAAAGAAAAATTACTCACTGACTTGTAACTGAGTATGAACTAAGGTACCTAAGGTGGAACTGGTTAGGAAAAACTTGATGAAATATTTGTAAGAAATAAAAAAGAAATATATTCCTTTAATAAAATAAATTCCTTTATATATTCCTAAAAAATTCCTTTAATAAATTCCTGTAATAAAAGGAGATGAGAGAGCAGAAAAGGCCTTAACTACAGGAGTGTAATAGATAATCAAAAATTGGGAAGGTCATCAGTGTACTGGGAAGGGAAAGAAGCACAAGAGACAAACTTAAACTGTCTTAACAATTTAATTGTTTTTGTTTTCACTAAGATACAATTTCATCTTTGTGTTGATGAAATTTCAATATCTAAGTCAAATCTTATTTCTGTCAAATGCAGATTATGTAATTGACTCAGAAAAGAGCCAGAAGGCAAGAATTATGTCAATGTGAAATCTTAATGGTAGGAAATTGATAATTTGGAATTGAATAAAAATGGTTTTTGTTTCCGTTGATTTTATTGTCTTGCAAATGATGGCTACAAATGCCCCTGGCTAAAATTGTAAATTAATTGTTCTCAGAAACATTTAATGTTCTGATTCTTCTGACTCACTTTGTAAGTAAAAGTGTGCTTATGACTTGTGGGGAACTAAAAGCTTCATTTCCATTCTTAAACGAAATTAACTGAATCTATTTGAATTGTAAACTACTTCCTGTGCTTATTTTGAAATGGCCACATTTTAACATATTAAAATATTAATAATTCACATGAACCAAAAATAATTAAATCAACGTTTGACAAATGTTGAAGGCTTGCCAAGGGTTCATCTTGTAAGAATGATTCTGACAGTATTTCAAAATACTGCTTGTCCAAATCATGTGGTGGGAAACTATGGTCAATTTTTTGATTTCATATACTGAAATTTATTGTGAATATATTAAAATGTAAAATGTTCACCTATATAAGGAGAACAGACCAGCTGTGTGTGTGGTCTTTGTAGCTTAATCTGTGTGGAATTTATGTGGGGATTTATGGCAGCTTTGGGTGTGACAATATTTTATCTAAATCCATTAGGACAAGGTCCCCTGACCTTCTCTTACAATCAGCCTGGAGGAAAAATGGATTTGTCTGGTTTATATCCTTGCAGAAAATTATTTAGTCAAAACATAAATAGTAAGTGAGGGGTTTTGTGGTAAGAAGACCACCAATTAGGTCACAGCTTTTAGGTCAAGTTGAATTTTCTTATTTTTATCTTTCAATTTCTTTTCAAGTTGAATTTAATGTCTCTTAGAGAAACATTAAAATCTCCAAAGTTTAAATTATTTTTCCTTTCTGTCTTTTTTTCTCCAGCTGAGCTCCCTCTTGCTGGGGTGTGGCAGTGGCACAATTTAAAGGGAAGGGGGATGTGGTATCTGGTTTATTAATGCAAGTATCTCAAAAATGAGATTTGTAGAGAAAGCTTGAACAAAGATTTCCATCTTTTTTACTTTTTTCTCCCCTTACAGCAGATTTTATGGGGACGGCTGTAAATTCTTGTGGTGATTAAGTTCTCTAGGTTACTTCTTTATGGAATTGGCTCTAAATCTGTGCCAGCACAGTTTTTCATTTTTCTTAGAAGGAATGAGTGCAGAGAATGGCTTCAGAAATTGTGAATTATCTCAGTGTCATGAAGAGTCTCAGACTAATTTGATGGAAAAGAACTACCTGGTTTTCTGTCTTTTGGTGTCCAAAAGCCTGCAAAGTTTCTAAGATGATGATTTCTAGATGGAAGTCAATAGAAGTGAATGTGGTACTTCGATTTTTTTCCTTTCAATGGAAATTTCTCAAGGAGTTCTGGGATGTTTAGTGTTTTGATTCCTGAATTAGATGTGAAATTTAATAATCTATGAATTTCTAAACAACTATGTTATGATTATGAAGAAAATCAATCCCAATCTCTCCAGCACCATCTTAATAGAGGAAACGCTGCCTCAAATATCAGCTGCAAAAAGCTGACTTAGGAGTATTGTTCTAGAAATAATTTGAAACCAATTACCCTTTCCAAAAGCCAAGGTGTTTTACAGTGATTCTTATGCTCAATCCCACATTGTGTAACCAACAGAATTTCATGTGGGAAAGAACTTTTAAGCTTTGCTCACTCCAGGCAGTGCCTCAGCAGTGACTCCACTAAAATCCAACGCTCAGGACTCTTTTGGGAGGGCCAGTGCAGCCTCCTTTGGCCAGAATATTCTGAAATCTGGCTTGGGGGAGTTAATTAATCATCACAGATGATTCTTTAGGAATCCTATCAGTGTGCACAGCCTCAAACACTGTCTCTGTGTGGATAAAAAGTCATTTTGCATGACCCTGTGTTGAGAAGAAGTGTAGACATTTAAGTGGAAAATTGCTGGTTTCTTAAAAAATAGAAAGCTCTTATTGGTTATTTATGGGAGGGAGGGCTCCTCTGTGCCCCTTTCCTCTGCAGAAACTGGAAAATAACTTTTCTGTGGATTTTCCTGTGATGATTTGTGAAAGGGCAATGTTAAGTGCTGTCACAGAGCCTGCCTCCAGGCAGACTGTAAATACTCTTACTTTCTGTAAGAAAATTCATTTTTGTGAGTCCTAATAACAGTGATCTGAGCCACTGAGCTCCTGCTTCTCTCCAGTGTTCTTTCAATGGCATTCCCTCTAATTTTTGAATTCCCTCTAATTTTTGTAATACATATTGGATAAAATGTAATTACATACAGACATTAATTTTTGAGGATGTTCTAAACCTCTTTCTGCTGCTTCACTCTCTGATGCCTTAAATTTCACACAGGACCTACAGACCTCAGCATTCATCACTTGGCCTTTCCAGATGCAAATTGGGATTTTAATCACTTGCTCATTTCTTCTCATCTCCTACCAGAATTTGATTCTCTGTTACCAAAAGTCAAAGGTCATATAGAAAATAACTAAGTATACAAAGCTGCAAGTACTTCTGAGAAGCATTTGTTCTATTCTATTCACTCAGATCATTCAGGATCAGGCAGGATCAGAAGAGGTGGAAAATCTTTTTGAGCTCATGAGCACACAAATATCATTAGAGTTTGACTTTCAACTTTGGTGGATATATTATATACCTACTAATATTTTTTTCCACATAGAATAGAAACAAAGTAGTGGAAGGTAATCCATTTAATTTACCTTCATAAGACCTTCCTTTCAGGCCTTTCACTGAATATATCTATATTTTTGAAAGGGATGAACTGTTCAGACTTGCACATTTTGTGGATGTTTTTCTGAAGCACATTGCTGTTAGTTCTGCCTTGCATTTCACTGAGCTCCAGGAAGAGAATTTGGTCTAAAGGAAATATGGAATTGTCCCTATCAGCTCAGCACAATTGCATTGAGTGGCTTCAGGAACCTTTCCTTAGGTGAGGGATGCAGTGTCAGATGCTGGACAATAGAGATTTCAAATGGAGTGCAATCAAATCTATAATAATTTTTATAAAATGAGCACACAAAGACACACAAACCAGTAGGAGAGTTGCTAAAAAATGATGCCAGCCACAGAATTATCTTTGCTGTTCAGACTTCAAGCCAGCTGCAGTGTGTACATTTTAATCATTTTTCTTCATTTAGCAGGCTGCAGGTACTACAGGTGTAATTTAAGACAAGGAGTTGTTCTGTGTATTTGGAGGGGACACAAATTTGTGAGGTCACAGGCAGAAGATGAATTCAAGCAGAGAGCAGATGGGCCAAGAGCAGGTAGCATGGAGGAGATCCCTATTAAAATCTAATTTTCTGCTGACTGACCAATGGTGAAAACATTGATGGGACTGGAAAACAAACTGGTAACACACAAAACCTGCTTAGTCCTAATTTGGGGTAATAATTTGGCAAAATTATTTCAGTGCACAGGTTGGCCTGAGCATGCTGCTGTCTTAAGGGTCAAATTATCTTTATGCAGAGTGGAATTACACAAAAAATGAAAGGATAGAGCTGTGGAATTACACAAAAAAATGAAAGGAAAGAGCTTTTGCTACAGTTGGTCCTCTGGCACCACATTTTGATGTATTGTTCATCATAATACCACGCCTGATAAATGGTTTCATAGAAACCAAATAGGCTTTTTCTGTAGAGTGTCAGGACTAATTTGTCTCTGACTAATTTGGCAGAACACATTATAAAATATTGATGTGCACGGCCTAGCTCCTTCCTCATAAATAGAGGAAGGGCTTACAGTGAATTATTTTGAATTAAAAAATGTTATTTTACCTATGAATTTTCAAGGTCAGAATATGGGTCAGGGAAGGTTGTGCTGATTGACAGGTTGGAAGCAGGGAAGTAAGAAGGGAGATACATCCATTTAAGGATGGACCCAGATTTTCCAATTTTAAATCAATTTTAAAGTGAATAAAAATCAAGCAACAGAGCTGGTGTCCTTCTGCAAGTGACTAAACAGGAGTCAAACTGCGACCAGTTTGGGACAAATCTCTAAACTCCAAGTAATTCCATTTTATGACAAATAATCCATGTGGTTAATTTTCAATTATGTAGTTTACTTGCTTTTTATGTAATGCAATCATAGACATGCAGTGTATTTTTCAAATCTGAATAAATTATTTCAAATGAGACACTAAAATCCATGATTAATTACATTATAATGCTCAAATTAGATTCTGCTTTGTGGCTGGTCAAAAATACAGTCTCATTACAAGATTACAAACCTTTTAAAATTAAGTAGCAACAGGCATCCATAGCTGCACAAGCTAACACTAATGCAGTTAAAGATGTTTGATTACTAAACAGAGGATTATACCTTGACCACAAAGTTCCATCTTGTTTATATTCCATAAAAATGAATGTTAGCTGCAAGATGAACCTAGTTGGTCTGGTTTGGTTTGGTTTGGTTTGTGGCTTTTTTTGGTATTTTTGTATTTTTGGGGGGTTTTTTTGTTTTTTTTTTGTTTTGTTTTGTTTTGGTTTGGTTTGGTTTTTTTGTTTTTGTTTTTGTTTTTGTTTTTGTTTTGGGGTTTTTTGTGGGGGTTTTTTTTGGTTTTTTGGTTTTTTTGTTTTTGTTTTTGTTTTTTTTTTGTAAAATAAGAAATGTATTTTCCAGATTTTTTTCCCTTTAGTTTGACAAGTTGAATCTGCAAATATTTGGCTCACATTTTCTTGTTGAATATCTCAACTTTTTCTTTCTCCTGTCATTTTTAGTGATTAGTGTGAGGAGATCCAAAATGAGCAGCTAGGATATAATGAAATTCGTGCTGGCTTCCTAATTTTGCATCTATTATTGTTCCAGATGAAGACTTTAGTATTGTTCTCTTTTAGGAATATAGAAAAAGGCTTCTTGTTGTCAATAGGAAAATCAATCACATTCATGTAGAGACGTCTCCTAGTTCTCCTTTTGTCTTTCCATTCATATTTTAATAATAAAGTGATTAAATAATGCCCAAATCTTGATAATTTTTTTTTTCTTCTCCATTGAATCATATGATACCTGAATAAAAGCCTGTATTCTCTACAGGGGACAAGTTTGAAATAACATTTACTATGACTCTCCCAATAAGATGCAATAGAATCTGGATTTGTTGCTCACAGTTGGGACTATTGTAACTCATTTTTAAGTCATTGAAAATGTGAATTTGGCTATTACTATGCTCCTTTATAAATTTTTAAGTTGTTTATATCAAGAAATGCTGTAATGCAGGAGGCAACCAAAGAATAATTGAAAATAGGCACAATGTCAGAAATAAAGGGTAGGAGATCTCTGTTTAAAATTTTTATTGGTTTTGCTCAATTTTATTTACTTCCTGTGAAGTTTTATTTACGTTCTGTGAGATGAAGTCAATAAAATAGAGAATTTTTGCAGCTACCTAAAGAACTGCTCTCTTAGAAGTGCAGTTCTGACTGTAGAATGTTTCTTCTTGATGTAATCATTGATTATCTCTCTCCCCAACAGGAAAAAAACAACTTGAAAGTGGAAAGACATGAAATATTGTAGGGGCAAGAAGGAAAAACAAATACACAGTCTTAATTGATGTCAATCCAAAGAGCCCAGCTGGAAAAGTCTGTTGTCTGTATCCTGGAAAGCTTTAAATTTAATAGAACATGATTTACAGGAATTGTCTTGCCTCCCATTTACCGAACGTGTCACCCTCCCTAATGCATTTTTGATTCTTTTCAGATCCCTCCTCCCCATAGAGAAATCTTGAACCTGTTTGGTCTTGGGTTTTTTTCTGAATTTCTCAACATTGACAGAGCTGGTGTGACCATAACATCTGTGGTTGTGTTATTGTGGGTTTTTTAAAAATATGGAATAGATAAATGAGGAGCACATGGGAGTAAAGTTCCTGTTTCTCTGACCATGTTTAGTATTTTTATTCATGGACTAAAATTCAGACTTATAAACCAAGATGATTGCAGTTCAAAAAACAAACCAAAATCAACAGTCAAGTTAAAAAAAAAATAAATGGCCCCAAGTGGTTGGGGCAAAGTGTCTGAATTCAGAGGCATCTCCTGCTGCCTGAATCTGTTTCTGTTTGATGGTATTTTAGATTTTTTTAAACAATAAGATCATTTAAAGGTAGTTTTCACTAAGCATGAGCAGCAGAATGTGGCCATATGACCTGATGGCAGAACAGAAAGTCTTCTCTCAAGCTTTATTTTTGGTTTTTTGTTTGTTTGTTTGTTTTTGTTTTTGTTTTTGTTTTGTTTTGTTTTGTTTGTTTGTTTGTTTGTTTGTTTTTAGATCTTTGAGTTTTTTCCAAGGTAAAGATTTGGGGTGACTATTTGATTTTTTTTTCCCCCTTTTGAATTTAAAGACTCTCAGATGCATTTAGACGATATACAGCTGTTAAGCGAGTGTAGAAAACTTTTGAAACATAAAGGAAGAATGGAATAAGAGAAGGTAAAGAGGAGGAAAATAAAAGACCTCAGAGAAAAATGATCCAAATTTGGGAAGATGTCGCTGTAGGAAGTGCAATGAATCATACTGACTCTGTGAATTCTCAGAAGGCTAAAAAGAGGGGTTTATTCAAAATACGATTTCTTTATATACTATTTTCAGAGGGCAATATGATTGGATGGCAAAATTAACACCTCTTCAACCACATTGGTTAAGCCAGAGGACCATCAAGAAGTCCCTCCTCTAAAAAGGAATGAATAACAAAGATAAAGTTAATAAAACATCTTTTTTGTGTACAGCAAATCACCTGGGAAAGAAATTTCACAAACCAAAACATCTCAGGCATGAAATCAGGGCTGCAGGAAGACACCTCATTTGGAGGATTTTGAAACCTTTCCTAGGTTTTATAGATCTTTGAATGTCTTTGAAAAACCCAGGAATATTGAATACATTAATCAAGGGGGAGGAATTTACCAGGGGCCCCTTCCTCTGTATATGGGCAAAAGGTGCTGCTGTGATCCTGTTTGAGACACTTTATTGACTGTATGGAGAACAGAGGGGGATTTTGGCTCCCATGAGCTTTAGGATGGAGAACAGAGGGGGATTTTGGCTCCCATGAGCTTTAGAAATCCACACAGACCAAGACACTGGAGCAGTTGTCCAGATTTTCAGTGCAGGATCTGCTCCCAGGCTTTGCCTTTCTGTGGCTCTGGTCACCCCAGCTGGCACAAACCCCCCAAAATCTGAAGCTCATGGTGTAGAGGCAGCTACCTGAGTTACCTTTCCCTGGTGCTCAGTGAGGTTTGGGAGCTTTTTTTGTGCCTATCAAAAGGGTCTTTGCCATACACTCAGACTCCTTTTCTGAGGGGTGTTGGGTGTGATTTTGCCCCTGGTTTATCACAGCAATGCACTGAAACCAGGATCCAGAGGAAACTGCCATCTCTGGAAGGCACTGAAGTGACAGTGAGCAGAGAATTTCATCATTGCACATGCACTGTTTTAAACCTCATTTTCTGTTCAAAGCTGGCTGGGGTAGTTTCCAGTGACCCCGTATCTCATCAGAAAGTTCCAGAGATGATTTGCACACTGGGGGAAGATCACTGAGTCTGTTTGGCACACAATCCTTTATCCTTTCTGCTGTATACCCGCTGAGTGCACTGAATAAACCTAAAAGCAATTTAATAGCAATCCATGATGTGATGTCAAGCAGCCCTCGGGGAAAGAAGCTTTTTTTTTTCCAGGCTGCCCAACTCAGTGCCACTTTGCAGCACAGGCACAAAGTGTCACCTCACATCTCCAAATTCCTGGTGGCACATCCAGCTGTGCTCCTCCCTCCTGTGCTCAGCCTCCAGCCCTCCCTGTCTGAGCCCACACTGCTTTAGGTGTGATAACCACTTGACAAAAGGTGATTTTCTTCCAGCAGAGATAACAAATCCGTGCTCTGTGATAACCATCTACAGCACTCGAGATAACAATGCCCCCCACAGAACAAATTACCCGGACTTCAAACCCTCACCTGTGACAAAAGAATGAGGTTGTGGCTTTTTCAGACCTGCTGTGTGGGGTGGAAGGGGATTCTACACCCCTGAAAGCATCACAGGAAGAGCACTCTGTGCTGGCTTGCAGTGAAACCATTCCATTCCAAAATGGAAGTGTACATCCCTACACGTGAAGAATAATAATTCTTCTTTGTGAAGAATAATGTGCTACAGAATGAATAATCTGGAATTACTGATGTTCTGGCACCTGGCTGAGAAGCCAGTGTTATTGGAATTAATAATCTATGAATCTCTAAATAACTATGTAATAATTATGAAGAAAAGCAATTCCAATCCCTCCAGCACCATCTTAATAGAGGAAACGCTGCCTCAAATACCAGATGCAAAAAGCTGATTTAGGAGTATTGTTCTAGAAATAATTTGAAACCAATTACTCTTTTCAAAAGCCAAGGCATTTTACAGTGATTCTTATGCTCAATCCCACATTGTGTAACCAACAGAATTTCATGTGGGACAGAATTTTCCAGCTTTGCTCACTCCAGGCAGTGCCTCAGCAGTGATTCCACTAAAATCCAACGCTCAGGACTCTTTTGGGAGGGCCAGTGCAGCCTCCTTTGGCCGGAATATTCTGAAATCTGGGTTGGGGAGTTAATTAATCATCACAGATGATTCTTTAGGAATGCTACCAGTGTGCACAGCCTCAAACACTGTGTCAATAAAAAAAGCCAGAAGGCTGAACTGGGTGGTTCTTGCTGATCAGTCCCCTTTTCCAAGATTTATTCACTCCATGATAACCCAGAAATTGAGAAAGGTTTTGACACAGACCAGTGATGGACTTGAAAATTTGTATTTTTCAAATTTTCCATTGTATTTTTCTAGGTCATACAAGGAATGTGGCTAAATGAACCTGGGACTCACTTGCATTTATGGGAAGGTCACAACAAAATTGAGTTTCCTGAGCTGACAAGGTGGTAACCCATTTTGTGAGACAAACTATTTTTCATTCCTTGAGTGTGCATTAAACTACCATTAATCATGATAAAATCTTTATGTATTAATGGAGCTGTGCTGCATAATTTGGGAAGATTTTCAATATATTCCAATACCATTCAACATCCACCATAAAGTATCTAAGCTGCTGTTAGTGACTTCTGTATACAGAAGATGCAAAAATATTTCTGGTTTAATTATAAAATAAGCTTTTTACAAAGATAAAACAAAACACTCCTTATTATTTTAGAATAAAATTGTACTGTGGTCTATAATATACCACTGAAATAGTGGAATAACTCAGTATATTCAAATGAACTTTACATGGATAGTAATTTTCTATTTCCTTCTAACCAGGATTTTTTTTCATTGCCAATACCCTGGACTGTTTTATTTTTCCTTTTAACCAGGATTTTTTTTCTTTGCCAATCCCCTGGACTTTTTTTTTTTTCTTTTTTTTTTTTTTTTTTTTTGACAACTTTGAAACATTTTATAGATAACTTCAAAGGTTGCAGATTAAATGTTCCAAATTAAAAGACATCCTGCCAGAGAGAGGCAAAATCTGCCATCTTCGGTTTGCTGCTATTTTAAGGTCAGAATTTATCCACAAATCTTGCAGTAGATTATCAGGAGTGTTCTGTTCTTTTGGATGTTAATTCCTTTTGAATTCACAGTCAAATACTCTGTTATCATAGGATGCCACAGTGTGGTAGCTGCTGGTAAATGCTGTGGGTTCAATAACAACTTTTTCAAATGTGTTTTAATATGTTTGTCATCTTGAATTTTTAAATATAATTGTCTTTTTTCCAAAATAGACCTTTAAAAAATTTTTTTTTGTTTGTTTTGTTTGTTTGTTTTCTCCTAATATTGCTGGGCTGTCTTTCCATGGTCCTCCTAATGTGTTATTTCCAGACACACAAGTTGAGCATGAAATATTATTATTAGCTGTGAGTGCAGAGTCCAGCCATATCCTAAAGCAGGGTCTCTCCCACATGAGGACTCACTCTGCAGGAGATTTTGGATTGCAATTCCATGATTTTTTTATTTATTTTTCAATGTGGGCAAAGTTTATCCTGTCCTGGTCCCAGTGGATCTCACAGTGCTGAAGGGACAGTACCAGGTACCTCAGACACTGCATCTGCTTTACAGGGAACAGCACACAGATACAAATTTGGGAATTTAAAATTGCACCAGTTTGTGCTGGTATCCAGCCAGAAGCTTGTAAAAGTCTGGGATCTCCTTGTCTTTTTTAATCAAAAAAGATTTGCTGCTGCGGTTATGCTGAAGCTGATTTTTTTTGTTTTGGTTTTTTGGGAGTTTTTTTTGGTTTTTTTTAAATTTTTTGTTTGTTTGTTTGTTTGTTTGGTTGGTTGGTTGGGTTTTTTTGGGTTTTTTTGGGTTTTTGCTTGGTTTTTTTTTTGTTGTTGTTGTTTTTTGGGGGTTTTTTGGGGTTTTTTGTTTTTTCTTTTTTTTTCTGTTGCAGAGTGATTTAGAAAAAAAGTAGGGAAAGGAAAACCAAAGTAAGAAGGGTTTTTATACCCTTCTGGTTGATAGAGGTTTAGGATATCGAGTTACTTTATTTATTAGCCTGTCAGTGTGTTTTCTGTGCTTAGAGCTCCTCACTTTGTGATTATGGTCTGTTACCCTGACTGATCACTCTCATCTCAGGACATGGGCAGGGGACAGAAATGAACCTGAGCTTTGAGAGGAGAATCCTCTCCTGCTTCTCCAGGAGTGTGACAGCTGTGACTGAGGTGCTGCAAGTGACAATGGCACTGTCCCCACCATAACTGATGGTGATCAGTCAGATTTATCCTTTCTTTTATCACTCTCTGAAGCCAGCAGTAAAACACTTCCAAAGAACTGTTCATTCCCTGAGGCTCTGGTGGGATAATAAAACCCAAATTTTGTTCTGCCTGCCAGGTCTGAGTTTGGGGAGAAGATGAGTCCTGACTCCTGCAGAGCCTCTGTACCTGGGACAACTCCTTAAAGTGTGAACTGTGAGACGCTGATTTTGAAGCTTTGAGAAAAGCTAAAGTTATCAATAGATGTTGCTGATTTAGCTGAAATGAACAGATAAGCTTTGCTGAAATCAGTTAAAAGTTAGAGGATGGTTAAAAAAAATGGATTTAAGATAAGGTACCCCAGATTTAATAACTCATTGCTTGTCAAACAGAGAAACTCATCAATACAACACCAGAGCTCCTGTTTGCAGAAACCAGTGAAATATCCTGGAAAACAGAAACAGGGAGTGTCGCGGTGCCTTCGCCGAAACCCCTCGGTTTCGCCCCGAGCTAGCCCTGGCACCGGAGCAAGCGTCAAATGAGCTGCCCTCACACACTAAGTGGAGAGTCAGCCCGTGTGAGCTCTTGGCCCTGAGAGAAGCCTTGCCGAGACACGATGTAACCACTGGCGACGTGGAGAAGCAGAAAGGAGGATCCAGACAGCTGAACAGTTAACTCGTAATTTTAATAACCACGAACTCCTGGGCCAGTCTGGACCCCGAACAAAGGAAAACAGTAGCTAATATAGACTTGGGCAAGGGGAGGAGAGAGGGGAGTCCCTCTTTGTGGCCAATAAAACTTAACCATAGTAGGGCAAAGGGAAGGGTTACAAACTTTGGACCAATTACTGGGTAGGGGAGGAGAAACTCCAGTGGCGGGAAAGAATAACTGACAGGTAACTGAATATTACATAACAAGAGCTAAGAATAGAAAGCTGTAGGGTGGATGTAGCAACTTATGAATATAAATGAAGGGGGTAGGTACATGGAACTTACAGAACAGTATACATCAAAACTAAATTAGACCCACAATCTCTTTTCTTTCTAACCCAAAACCAACCCACAAGGTAAACCACCCTTCTTCCTTTCACCCCATTTCCATGCACAAATGTCCCTTCTATNTTTGGGGTTTTTTGGGTTTTTTGGGGGGGGGTTTGGGGTTTTTTTTTTGTTGGTTTTGTTGTTGTTGGGGTTTTTTTTGTTTGTTTTGGTTTGGTTTGGGTTTGTTTTTGTTTTTGTTTTCTTTTTGGTTTTTTGGTTGGTTGGTTAGTTGGTTTTGGGTTTTTTTTTGGGATTTTTTTTTGTGAGTTTGTCTTTTTGTGCTGAGTTTTTGTTGCAGGTTTTTTCCCCCTCCCTTTCTCTCTGCTGCTTCCCACACAGCTTGTCAGTGTTTTGCAAGGAGCGAGACAAAAGAGAGGAAGAATAAACTGAATGTCTTCCCAACACAATAAAAGTAAAAAAGAGTGACAGCCACTGACTGAGAACTGGAGCTAAAAATATTCCTCTCTATTCTGAAGGTGAATCTTGCAGATCAGAGTGATTTTTCTAATACAACCCCCCTGATGTCTCATTTCTGCACATGCTGGCAGGAGTTCCCACTCTCATGCAGATTTTGGTTTAGCTTAGGAAAAAAATCAAGAATAATAGAAAATTTGTGAGCAAAACAGCTCTGCTAGTTCAGGTGGGGTTTTGGGGAGATTTTTTGGGGTTTTTTGAGGGTATTTCTTTAGGTTTTGTTGTTGTATTTCTGTTTTTTTGTGGGTTTTTTTCCCATTGCTTCAGATAAGTTGGTAACACAAGGATAGAGGTGAACAATTATTTTAACAGCCCAAAAATGTGTTGTTTGTATCTCTCCACACTGAATAGTTTGTCCTGCTGACTTCCAGATGGGATAACTGACCCAGCAGTGCAAGTACTGAACATCAGTGCCTCCCCTGAAATGTGGCACTGAAAGGTGCCTCTGAAAGGTTCAGAGGGAGAATTCTAGGCACAATTCTAGGCTCCAGCTTTTAATTTTAATAATTTAATAATTTAATTAATGGCTTTACTTAGCCATGGTCTGGAAGGAAGTGATTTGCTATTTGTTATTCTCCTTTTATCTGACACCCCAAAAAACTCCTTCAGGAGGCACTAGGGTATTTTTTTTTCCTTTTGGTCCCAAGAAACTTTAATTTGATAGAAAAGATAGAGAAAAGTTGAGAAGAAATAACTTTGGGAAACAAAAGGGGAATAGTAATTAAGGGCAGATTTCCAAAAAGTATTTGAACAATTAGAGATGCAGTTGGACTTAAAAAAGAAAATGTGACAGCTGCTTCTGCTGGGATGTTCACAGCTGAGAGAAGTGGGGGCTTTCAGGAGCTTGGCNTTATGGTAAGTAAAACTGTCTTTAGTCCCAAACTTCTGTCTGACAGCATGAAGCAGGTCATTGCAGCTTCACAATTTTTTTTTTTTTTTTTTTTTTAGTTTGGTTGAGGATTTTTTTTTTGCTTTTGGTGGGGGGTTTTTTGTGTGCTATTTTGTGCAAAAATACTTTTCTCTGGGGGAAAAAGAAATGTTGTGGGTTGGAGGGACTTCAGAACCTAATTCAGTTTATAGAGATGTTCTTGACCTGAGATACAGGAGGCCTTAGAGCCAAGGTAGCCATGAGGTCTAAGGGCCTGAAATAGCAAAAAAATTTAAGTTATTTCAAGTTCAAGCATTTTGGCTGCCATTTCCAAGCCAGAATTCAGAGCTCTGAATGCTTCAGAAGAAATAATCAGCTCTGGCTCTGGAGTGCACCAATTGTACCATGAATATTCTTTCCCATCCATTCCTATTCTCTAAAAACCACATTGTGCTTCCACAGCTTTCTTTGAGCGCCTGAACACCCTTAGAGTTTTGATTATCAAATCCCAGGTGAATATCAAGGAAAAAAGAGAATAAATCTAAAATTCCTGCACAGATTTAATGTGTCTAAGACGTGCTGCCAGCCACACTCCCACTGCTGAAGCTGTTGTTAACAATTATTTAATCACATATGCAAGCCTTGGTATATTGTTTTATTTATAATGAATGGGAAAACAGTAGAGATACCAGTTGGGAAGAGGGTGAATTTCCAGAAGAGCTGAAATATTTTTATTTTAAAAATATCTTTAAAAATGAATTGCTTTTATTATTTAGGAGCATAAATGAGAGAGAAATCCTAAGAACATGATTTCTGTAAGACACTTTCCATCAAGAAAAAGAACAAATTACTGTGACAATCTTCCAAACTAATTATATTTTGATTTTTCCCTTGGACCATAAAGACCCATACCTCTTTATTTTGTTGTATAAACTTTCAAAAGTAATTCTTACCAGTGTGATTGTGATAAAATATAACAGGATTTGCTTCCTGACTTCATGCAGATACCTGGATTTTCCAGCCTTAATAAGGTCTCAGGAGACTGCTTTTTCAAGGTAAACCATTTTCATGTATGACTTTTCAATTATTTTTATTTTTTTATCGCACCAAGTTTACAGGACTTTTTCTCACATAATTTTCTAAATGGTTCCGTGTTTATTGTAGCAACAGAAAGCTCTCAGTGATAAATGAGGCAAGCATTTTCCTGTCATTTATTCTAATTGTCTTATGCTGAAAAGGCACATGGGAATACATTTTATAACTTGCCTTTGATTACATGTTTTGGATATTTTCACCTGGGTAACTAAGCTGCTGAAAAATCTCATACAATTATTAAATTACTCATAGAATTTTTTTAGAAGATCTTGATGCTAGATGGGTTTGGAGTGACTGATATTGAGTAATTTGCTTTTAAAATATTCTCAACAAAATAAGTTGTGCACTTGATAAGTCTTTTATTGTTTTGTTTGACTGAGTGGAACAGCTATCCAGTATTTTTGGAGAATGGAATACTAAAGTCAAAAAAAATCCAAAATTACTCTAATGCAGTTGAGGACCCATGCACATATATATATATATATATATATACACACACACAATATATCTATGTACATATACACTTTGCCAGCAAAATCAGAAATAGCAGAGCTCCCTAAAAACTCTGCAGGGATCACATCCTGTTTTAAAATCTGCACATGGATGTGGTGGAGCTGCTCAGAACATGAGCAAATTGTGTCTGTGTCTTCATGAGCTGTTCCATGCTGTGCCCAGAAAATGTAAATATCCCAACTGAGCTACCTCAGCCACCAGCAGCTATGGTAAATTTAAAAAAAAAAAATCACCAGTTTCATCCATCAATATTGAAAATGAGAGTTGAATGCTGAATTATGGGTGAAAATGTTCTACAGGATATACTGGGGTTTAAATAGCTCTTATAACACTCAAATTTGCTTTAATACTTTGATACTCCTTAACAAAGAATCACATTTTTAAAATGTTCTCAATTTTTATTTGAGGAGCTCTGCTCAGAGCAATAATGTCAGGAAGATGATTTATGTAACTGAGAGTAGCCCTCATGATATAGTTTTAAAATTTCCTTCTACTAAAATATCTGTTCTGAAGGAACTGTAATGGATTTTGCTGTGGCTGAAGTTCCCTTTCTATCCAATCTGACAGAAATCTGTGGCTGCTTTTAATAAAAAACCTCTCAGAGGAAGTCTGGGGTGGTTTTCCATCACATCAGATGTATTTATTCTGTCATTGTCATTTTCTGTGTGTGTGAAATGAGTTTTGCTGCACTTCTAAGTTCAGTTTGAAAATATTAACATTATTGTATCAATATTTAATTATATTAATAACAATTATATTAAATATTAGTATAATAAAATTAAAATAATTGCAATATGTTATTATACTAGATATTATATATATATATTCTATATATAGAGAATATGTATATTGTTATATATATTCTATTCTATTCTATTCTATTCTGTTCTGTTCTATTCTATTCTATTCTATTCTGTTCTGTTCTATTCTATTCTATTCTATTCTGTTCTGTTCTATTCTATTCTATTCTATTCTGTTCTGTTCTATTCTATTCTATTCTATTCCATTCCATTCCATTTGATATATTATATTTATTGTATTTATTATATATTAATGACAATATAAGGTAAGAATAAGTATTATTATAATAAAATCTATATAATATTTTTAAATATATCAGTATCACTATATTAATCCAATAATTGCCCTGTTTCTGGAGTTGTCAGCAGAATGTTGAGGGATATTTTGGGCCACAAAAGAGGAGTAGGTGACACAGCCTGGTGTCCCTGTAAACACCAGGCTGGCCTCACAAAAAGGACAGAAAAGCTGTTTATAAAATCAAGTGCTGTGTAAAAAAGCACTGGAATCCACTCTTTACAGAGCATGAAGATATCAGGGGTAACCCCAGAGGAGTTAGACTGTTTCCTTTTTATAAATACCCAATTTTATAGCCCAAATTCAGCCAATAAACTCCCTGGCCAAGGACACTTTTATCTCTCTAGGATGGTGCAGCTCATGGCACGATGTCATCTTGGTTTGGGCTCTGTCCATGTCTGGCACACAAATAATGAATTTCTCCTCTGGAGCTGTTCAGATTGCTCCTAAACATTCAGCCTAAATGAAATAAATCTCCATCTGACATTTTTTGCCCATTATTCTACTTTTAAAAAGAGGGTAGAAACTTAGGACATAAATTTTGTTATTAATGCTTCAGGTTCTCTCTAACACTGCCTAATAAAAAAAACCTCATCCATGTAAGTGTTGCTCAATTTTCCAAACTAAAATTTACAGGGAAAGGCAGAGGGAGGAACATGCACGTTTCTCTCTCTTTTTCTTCTGAAATAAAACCTTGTTAACTCTGAGGAGAAGCTGCAAAATGAAGTGGCTGTGTCATTTCATTAACCTTTGGTGGCAGCCAATTTTGTCTTAATGGCAAAATGTAAATTCTTCCTCAATTTGGATGCCATCCTCCTGGCATATGGAATATTGGTCATGGGATCCTCACTGGGTCAGTAGATGTTTCTTCTGCCAGTGGTATTTGTGAAAGCAGAATTTGCTGCCAATAAAGAGTTTAATATGCAAACATATGTTCATCTTAAAGCTGCCCTCGCTGCTAATAGCTGCAAGCTGACATCTGCTGACAGTGAGCCTTGCCTGGGTCTCCAAAAACTGGAGAGAAAAGCCTGTCAGGGATGCAGGGTACAACCTGTGAAGGGATTTCAGCTAAACATTCCAAAAAACCTTTAAGAAAATATTTATTTTAAATATGAAATCTAGCTGGAAATGATTGGAGTAGCTGGAACCAGTCTGGAGTGAAGAGACTGTGCAGAGATGCAGAGTCCAACCTGTGAAGGGATTTCAGCTAAACATTCCAGAAACCTTTAAGAAAATGTTTTCTGGAAATGATTGGAGTAGCTGGAACCAGTCTGGAGAGAAAAGCCTGTGAAGAGATGTAGAGTCCAACCTGTGAAGGGAGTTCAGCTACACATTCCAGAAACATTGAAAAAAATGTTTATTTTAGATATGAAATCTTTCTGGAAATGATTGGAGTAGCTGGAACCAGTCTGGAGAGAAAAGCCTGTGCAGGGATGCAGGGTACAACCTGTGAAGGGATTTCAGCTAAACATTCCAAAAAAAATTTAAGAAAATGTTTATTTTAAATATGGAATCAACTGGAAATGATTGGAGTAGCTGGAAAAGCCTGTGCAGGGATGCAGAGCCCAATCAATATTCCAAAAAACCTTTAAGAAAATATTTATTTTAAATATGAAATCTAGCTGGAAATGATTGGAGTAGCTGGAAAAGCCCGTGCAGGGATGCAGAGTCCAACCTGTGAAGGGATTTCAGCTAAACATTCCAAAAAACCTTTAAGAAAATATTTATTTTAAATATGGAATCAACTGGAGATGATTGGAGTAGCTGGAAAAGCCCGTGCAGGGATGCAGAGTCCAACCTGTGAAGGGATTTCAGCTACATATTCAAAAAAAATTTAAGAAAATGTTTATTCTAAATATGAAATCTGGAAAACAAAATAAAACTGCAACCACAGTAATGCCCAGTAAAGCACCTCTAGACTTTTATGATGCCTCTTCTGTGGAAAGAAACTCCTTAAAATCTCAGTGTTTTATCAGGAGCTTAGATGGGGGAAGAAAAACCCCCACAAACCACTACAGTTTTGTGAACATGTCCAGAAATCAAGGAAAAAATAAAGAAGAAAATAAAGAAAATAAAGAAGAAAATAAAGAAAATTAAAAAGATAAAGAAAATAAAGAAGAAAATAAAGAAAATTAAAAAGATAAAGAAAATAAAGAAGAAAATAAAGAAAATTAAAAAGATAAAGAAAATAAAGAAAAGAAAGAAAAGAAAGTAAATAAAAAATAAAGAAGAAAACTTCTATTTCAAGAAGGGATTGAACTGCACAAGGTCCACCTGGCTGCTTTCACTGACAGCCTCTGAAATGTTCTGTCACAGGGGGAAATTGCTGCTGTTTGTATTCTTTTGTCACTGAACACAACCAAGCAGGGGCTCAAAAAATTAATTCTCAAGGAGGTAATTAAAATTAATGTCTAGGAGAGGGGGAAAGGATAACAGCTTGTGGTTAAGTAAATCATATTTTTGGGAGAAAAACACGAGATTGTGTATGACCTGTAATTGGTGAATTGTGGGGGATTCAACTGAATTTTCCTGCAGAGACAGAGCCTTACCTGGTGGCTGATAAGTGGCTTTAACTCTCTGCTCTGGAATCCAAATTAGGCAGAAATATTCTGCTCTCAAGGTCTCCTGCCTTGGTTATTCCCTTGAGCACTGGAATTTATTCATCTGCTGTACTCCAGTGACCCAGGATGCTGCCCAGATTCTCCTGGTTATTTTTTGAAGGACAAAAATATATTTTAGCCCTTTTTTTTGTTATTTAGGGGAGATTTTTGTTTGTCCTAAATAAATAAGACTCCCAGAAGGCCTCTGTGTTAACTGGAATAAAACAAGGCTTTGAGGTCTGTGAGCAGAAGGGTGGAATTTAATTGTTTAACTATAATTTAGGATGTTTTAACTTTATGTATGTATTTAATAGTATTTATTTTACATACACTCCATCTCCAACACTATTTTAAGTGTTAAGTGTTTATTGGCTTTGAATTAATCAATAGATTGAGCTGCAAAAGATATCTTTGCCAGAAAAAAAA